>ML120580.1:0-99381 GCA_003788595.2 Choiromyces venosus 120613-1
AAAAAAGTCCAAAATCTGGAAATCTCAATTGCCATCCAACACTAAAAACAGAAAATTCGGAAGTGTAGTCAATCTTCTTGATTGTGCCATATGTTAAATTCGCTTTCATTTGATCGAAATTCGTAGTCAGAATTTCGACAAAATTTACATACAGTGCGGTTCACTTCTGTGTCTGATCCACTTCCCGGTCCGAGCCGCTACAGGGAAGAGGTACCCGAACATTGAAGGGATAATTTTGTTTGCGAGCACAGATAATCTGCCATACATTTTTCTAATCCCTGTGTTCAGGCTCATTGTGCCTTTAGCGAGTAAAGCTTGTTTTCGCCGTTACTGGGTATTGCGAATCGGATCAGTCCAGATCGGTTTGTTATGTTAGAGATTTCGCAGGTATTGCATTCCAATCGACAATAGCAAGTCTCTAATAGCAAGTGAATTTTCATTAACTTTGGAAATGTGATGGAAATATTGGCAAGAATTTTCGGACCACCATATTGTGTGATACCTGTGCAAGGGATTTTTCAAATTCTTCACAGCTACAGACTATATGGAACCGAAGGTGTGGAGTAACGTTATTTGGCTGATTACTGTGGGGTCTGTTCACCATTTTTGGTGCCATCCTCATGCGACATAATGTAGGGCACAAATCGTTCAATATCTATTGGCAATCCTTCAAATGTGCCCTCACGCACAGAGCTGAAAGTCATAGAACCCCTCCAGAATTTTCTCTCCTATTCCCTGTTTTATGCACCATCATTACCGATGCTCTCGGTTGGAGGAGAATAAAATGCAGTTTAGAGGTTGTTGCTCTTGTATCACAAATGCCATTGTAAAGCAGGTCATCCACACCAATGCTAGCTGCTGTCCATATCCCGGCTGCAATAGCCAATTACATTGCCATAACTTGCAGCGAACAGAATACAAGGAGGAATGCGGTATTCCTTTTCAATTGCCAGGTCCTTTCTTCAGCTGGACAGCCAAGGCTGCTGATTTCTGATCTCTAAATTCTAACTTCCGTTGCTACACCCTTTTACTCATTCACATCACAGCAAAACCTTAATCCTCACTGTATTCGAGCACTGCTGCCTGGGATCCTACTTTACCCTACAACTGTCATGAAATAAGAAACTTATTTATTCCAATATCCAAGGTTGGGTCCCATTCCATCATACCCCGTGTTAATGACTGATCCCAGGATATGCGAAAGGATAGCTTTCAAAGGTTATGATAGCAACAAGTCAGCCATCATTCTCGCCCAAACTAGCTCCACCGGGGTAATTATCACATCTAACCCACGGGAAAAAACATAGATACACAGCAAGCTAAATAGAACGTCGTTTGAGATCGATAAGTGGGTATCCTGATTAATCTTCCTTTTCATTTTTAAACCCAATCGGCACTTAACAATCTTGTTAGAATTACCAAAATCCAATAACTATGGAAACTTCAGAGGGAATAGGGGGGATCATAACGTCCTCGGTAACGGTAATGTTGTCAGTGAGACTCACGCTCACCACCATATCACCAATTTCTGAGTCATAAATCAAGGAAAACCTTGGAGTGCTAGAGACAGAGGTATCTTTACATTTCATCCCTGGTTGCCAGCACAGATCTAACATGCCTGTAGAATCGAGAGACATATCTAGGTGACATTGGATAGTTCCCTACAGCAGGAATAGGACTTTTACTGGCCGTGACTCTATCATTCAGGCAGTAAACGGGTATTGCAAAAGTAAGAATCATAACGGGGTCACTCTCCCACGATTAGGGGGTTCGGGGTATGTATTGATTGCTTCGCCTTAGGAAGGATGTACTAACATCGCTTAGGAAAACACAGATTGCCCTCGAATATGTTTATCGGCGAGCAAAGGAGAGCGAGTGCGATGTTTTCTGGGTACACGGGAGTGGACTATTAAAGTTTAGTCAGGGCTTTCGGACTATTGCACAACGTGTTTACATTCTTTGGGCCAGCGCTGAAACAAATGAAGTGGGATTCTTGTCGAGTATGAAGGCATGGTTTGAAGGTATGGATAGTGGTGACTGGATCCTAGTTATCGAAAATGCCAACAATGAGGATGACTTTCTTAGCAACGAGAGCCCTATTGCGAAGTTTGTGCCACAGGGTCAGAAGGGCACTGTGATATTTACGACGAGATCTCTGCAGGTTGCAAGTCGACAGGAGTGTAGAGTTATAGGGGTTGGGCAAATGTAGGGGGAAGAAGCACGGGAGTTGTTTTCAAAACGCTCTCACGATTGGGATATTTTGGAAGATGAAGAACTAGAAGTTGTCCTGATGATTCTGGAGTCACTGCATTACCTACAGCTGGCTGTCATGGGTGCAGCAGCTTTTATGACCGAGACAAAGACACCTTCTGATTACTGGTTCATTTTCCAAGACAACCGTGAAGGAAGGACAACGCTACTTTTGCAAAACTTTGGCGACATCCGACGAGAGGGCGATATGACCAAGGGTATCCTGGGCACATATATTATTACTTTCGACCAAATAACAGATGTCCACAGCGGCAAGTCTTCTCCCGTTGATTGCCTGCCTCGATTGTCAAAACATACCAGAGGAGCTACTGAGCAAATGTGGCTTGGAAGGGATCAATGGTTCAGTTCAGTTTCGTCTGGCTATTGGAAAGTTATTGGGTTTCTCATTGGTTACGGATGTTAGGCGTGAAGGCAAGACATTTTATGAACTTCATCGTTTGGTCCAACTTTCTATTCGCGCTTACTTATCAACACAGTAGCTGCTCTAATGGAAGGCCACCACACTAAGAGTGGTTTCACAGTTGTTCCCCTGAGATAGAACTGTGTGGTACTATGGTGGTATTGCTGCTGCATACATTCTGCATGCACTTGCAGTTGCCAAAGATTCAACCGATTCAATTGCTGAAAGCCTTATTTTTGTGATTGGAAAGTACTTTTTAGATACTGGGTCATACGATGAGGCAGAGATCCAGGCCTGCCAATGTATCACACTTCGAAACACAGATATGAATGATGACTGGAATGAAGAATATTGCGAAAGGATTCTGCTATTGGCGAGAGTGAGCATGTTCCAGGGACGGCTGAGAGAGGCAGAGGATCTGCTTCGCCAAGAACTAAGCAATATCGAGAAGTCATTCGCTCCAGCATGCCCCACAACAAGAGAATGTGTCGAAGCTCTAGCTTTGGTGCTACAAAACCTAGGAAGGTACGGCGAATCTGAGAGGATGTTTCTATGTGCAGTGGAGAGGAGGGAGAAGGTTCTTGGACCAGACCACCCTAGCACCCTAATGAGTGTCCATAGCCTGGCATTGATGCTACAAGACCTAGGAAGGTACGGCGAATCTGAGAGGATGTTTTGGCGTGCATTGGAGTGTAAAGAGAGGGTTCTTGGACCAGACCACCCCGACACCCTAAGCAGTGTCCATAACCTGGCTTCGGTGCTACAAGACCTAGGAAGGTACGGCGAATCTGAGATGATGTTTCTATGTGCAGTGGAGAGGAGGGAGAAGGTTCTTGGACCAGACCACCCTAGCACCCTAACCAATGTCAACACTTTGGTATTGGTACTACGAGAACTCAGTAGGTATGACGAATCAGAGATGATGCTTCGGCATGCATTGGAGTCTGAAGAGAAGGTTCTTGGGCCAGACCACCTAGCACCCTGATCAGTGTCAACAATCTGGCATTAGTGCTAGGAGACCTAGGAAGGTACGACGAATCAGAGAGAATGTTACGGCGTGCATTGGAGCTTGAAGAGAATGCTCTTGGACCAGACCATCCCGGCACCCTAACGAGTCTCAATAACCTGGCTGTGCTGCTACAAGGCCTAGGAAGGTATGGCCAATCAGAGACACTGTATTGGCGTGCACTGGAGGGGAGGGAGAAGGCTCTTGGACCAGACCACCCTAGTACCCTAATGAGTGTCCATAGCCTGGCATTAATGCTACAAGACCTAGGAAGGTATGGCAAATCAGAGACACTCTATTGGCATGCAATGGAGGTCAGGGAGGAGGTTCTTGGACCAGATCACCCCAAGACCCTAATCTGTTTCAACAATCTGGCGTTGGTACTACAAGACCTCAGTAGGTATGACGAATCAGAGATGATGTTTCGGAATGCACTGGAGGGGAGGGAGAAGGTTCTTGGACTAGACCATCCCGACACCCTAACGAGTGCCAATAACCTAGCATGAGTACTACAAGACATAGGAAGATAGGGCAAATCTGAGAGGATATTTCGTCGTGCATTGGAATCTACAGAGAAGGTTCTTGGACCAGACCACCCTGACACCCTAACCAATGTCAACACTTTGGCATTGGTGCTGCAAGAATTCAGTATGTATGGTGAATCAGTGACGATATTCCGGCGTGCACTAGAGGGCAGACAGAAGCTTATTGTACCAGACCACCCCCAGGCCCTAAGATGTGGCAAATATCTGCCTATGGCTCTAAGTGCCTAGGGGAAGTCTGATGAATCAGGGACAGTGTGGCAACGTGTACTAGAAACCAAAGTGTCAATGCTTGGTCCTGAGCACAATAAACTCAGTAAAATACTCATGGGTTTGGCTGGTCTACGTGAAAAACAGGGGGAGTATTCCCAAGCTGGAGTGGCTTATAGGCTGGCCTTCAAGGGATTCTTCAAAACCCAGGGTGGGAAACACCCCACCACTTTAGAATGTACCTAGAAGTTGACGACATTATGAGGGAAACACTCAGGTATTGAGAGGATTAGTTTTGTGGAGGCGTATGAGGTTGGTAGTGTTATAAATCACCGACAATCTCCAAGCGATCACCAGAGGCATTTCGCAGATCTTCGTCGATGAAAAGCGATTGGCGGGATGACATTGGGGAAACGACTTCAGAATTTAGAGATAGGGCTTATGCCATTGGCGATTGTGGCTAATAGAGTTTACAAAGCAAAGATGAAGTGGCAGTTCGCGGAGACCCCATAATGGTTGGAATGTTTGGTAAAGTTTGAGAAAGTCTCAGAAGATTTTGTAAATATCTGGGATTATTTGGCAAGGTTTCCTAGTTTAGACCGTTTATTCCTTAGGGATTTCTATAACTTACTGGCTAGGCGCGGAGACATGTATATAAGCAGAGCCACTTCTTGCACTTATTACAAGCAATCCTACCCTGAACTATCCAATAGAATTTGTGACCTCGAGGGGTTAATCGACCATTTTCTTGCGTGACCACACTGTTACTTCAATCGGCCACTAGGTGAGGCCTTGAATACAGATCAAGGAATCTGTCAGTGGGAGCAATTCAGAAAAGATCGTCAAATCTTGGAGGAGAAACACAAGGACTTTTTTTTGCCCACCACGGTACCACTATTACATAAGCAGATAAGGGTGAACCCCCATTAACATTTTTGTTGGACATCAGATATCCCCGAATACAGTACTGAAAAGAAAAGAAAAAAGATGGCATGTGTCTTGTGTAAATGATAATTGGAGTAACTTAGATCGCAAAGTTACTCTGTCCACTATATGCGCAATGACCTTGGTGTTGCAAATGGGCGGCATGTATTCCTTAGCACAAACACCCATGTCTGCAATGACTCGTGACGCCTCGCGACATCGGAGTCAATCAGTGAGAACACATATCTAGTAGACAAAGGTAAAGGACAGTTAGTATAGGATGGTCCGGTTTGAGGATATAAGTAAGTTACCGGTGAAGGTGGTACATACCGGATATATTAGTGGGATTTATGGCTAAAGGAAGGCGTAGATGAAGGAGCAGTGAAATAGTTATGCAATATTTTATTGGTCTTGTATTGTTTGATGTTTGTTTGTCATTGGTTGGCACTCATTGTGTAACTACCAGTAGATATAGTAAAAAGCAAATAAAAGTATGATAGAATAAATAAATAATGTTTGGAATCGTGAGTTGTAAGAAAAGTGAAAGTGTTTGAGTGATCGAACGTAACTCAATTTTTCGTTGTTATGATCTTGTGTATTTTTCTTCTTATCTACCTTAGATCACAGGTAGACTACTATTCTTTATACTAAGTATTTCCAGCCTCATAGATATCCGTTCCAACCACTCAATCTACCGATTCTAGCCATCCCACAACATTCCGTCCAGTCCAGTCCACTCCATTCCATCAGATCCATTCCATTCCTCCTACTTCATTCCAGCCAGTCTGCCAGACTCCAAATCCATACATTCTATTCCAAAGGTTATCTGGAAGCATACCAGCCATTCTTTACAACAGTAGATTTTCCTTTTTATATGTTAAAAATTATTGTGAATGACTAGTAATTATATGTTTACTTTGGTAGCCTTAAATGCATTGAAAATTGGATAAAATTGTAACAAGAAGTGTACTTGGCTGAATACTATTATCATACTATAGATAATTGTAGATCAGTACAATGGAAGAACTAATGGGTGTTAGGCAGTAATATCAAAAGTAGTAGGTTCAATTTCCATCTTTCCTTTCACATATATCATCTTCCACTGTTGTTTAACATTCTATTTACCAATACCAAATGATACCAATGATGACACCTAAACTTATCGCTTATAATATTGTCATGGGTGAAGGTCATTTTTTTGATTTTTGATTTTTGAGTTTAAATTTTCAAGATCTGTGTGCGGTGGCCATTTTGGTCATTATAGACAGCTATAGCATGTCCTGGAATGTTGTGGAAAAGTTGTGTGAAGTTTGCCTGAGTTTCTTTTATGATTGTTATTTCTTAATCTCATATTATTCAATCATTATGCTGGAATTATGTCTATAACTATATAAATTCCTCACACTCATTTTTAGGGGAATCAGCTCTTCAATCAACATCTTTGTCCTCTATAAAGATAATTTCATATCTGTATCCATGGAACATGATTTTAGTAATAATATTCATCATTGGGGTGGGAGGTTAGTAGTCAATAAGAATATTTTGATATGGGAACAAAGGGGGTGAGAGCATAAGATAGGGAGATGGGTGATGGTGTTGATGGAAAGATAGCTTGGCCTCTGGTCTTAGGTGAGGATGCAGATGCGATCCATTTTTAGATGAAAAAAAAGAAAGGTGAGAAAATAGAATTGTCAAAAGTGTGCTCTAGTTTGAGATTGCCCAGGTGGGTACGCTATGTTAATGTTGAGCACAGTGACATAAAGCAATTGATCCTTCATCTCCATGGTGGGAGACCACTCATGTAAGGTCCTGGGGGGGTGGTCATCCTTGATTATTGTCAAGAAATATAGGACACTATAAATACAAGGCTGACTCCTACTTTCTGATGAAAGTCACAAGGTTTCCATACCTAGGTCACAACAAGTGATATGGAATGGCAAGAGAAGTATTTGTTAGTTCAAAGCTAGTAGAGCTTTAGTAGACTATGTATTCAGTAAAGTACAAGGATATTTTAGCATGGGGTAATGAATATGGGATGATAAGAGATGGGACATAGGATGACAAGCAAGAGCTTTACTGTTGAGTAGTTACAAGTTCATGGAATTTGGTAGAAGTTTGGGGATGTTGGAGGAATTATTCCTCAGAAGTAGTTTTAAGGGAACTTGTTTTTATACAAGGTCAACTTTTGTATATATAGAACATCTGGTATGTTGTGGAAATATCAAGCTCCCCAAGATCTGCTCTCCCTCCCACAGCCTTATTTTATTACTTTCCGCCTCACAAAAGAAGCCGACGAAATTTGTCCTAATGTCCCCCTAGGCCATCCACGAGTCCAACGCCACTACACTAAACTGGACTAAACTAAACTTAGCAAAACTTTCTGTATAGGATGTGCAGAGCATTACGGGAGGCCCTGACATATTCTCCTCCTATAGCACAAGAATCTTGACAGGCTGAGCGGGGGAGCATATGATTGATACTCTTGTCTAACATGACCTAGGACCTCCTCCTCCCCCACCTCGTTCGCTGTCTGATATGTGAGCTGGTACCATGTACTGACATGCCTAAATGAACAATGCACCATTGCTTCCACAATAGTAGAGAACAGCCACTGTTAGAATTTGGATTTACTGCTCGTCTCTCACCAAATACGATGACTGTTGCATTACCGGAAATTGATCACCGCACATGACTCTCAACCTACCAGAGTCAACACAACCGATATATATTATACAGAATAGGAGTAGACGATATCACAAGCCACTCGGCCACCCCGTCACTCGGACGACTAAACTTGAACAGGAAACTTTCCTGCCATGAACCTGATGAAGTGAAGCAACTGCAGCGATCAGCGGTCGATTTCCTCACACAAGATCAGCCAATCAGCATCTGTCCGAGTGGGGGTAGGTGTCTGAGTGGCTTGTGATGTCGTCTACTGGATAGTAGAGCACCGAGTATTGGAGAAATTGGACAGTGGGAGAATGTTTTCTCATATAGTGATGTTAATTTGTCGTTGTTTGTTCTTTAATTAATTCAGTTTGTCTTCACCCATTCTCCATTATCTCGATATCATAGGAGCCACTGCGCATATTCGTCCACCCTTTATTTCGTATTTAAACAGCCACAAGTAGGAGAAGCGGCAGAATTTGTTAATTGCTTAACTGAAGCTCAGCTTGCACTCCTTCGGAGGCTAATTGGAAATGATAAATCCTCTATCTGGACAGATGGTGGCCATACCAAATTCAATCGTAGGGTGGGCATGATATCTTATCTCAAGCCTACCCAACATACTCGTACAATATGTGCGAATCATGGTTAGTCTATGGATTGATGCTTCTTGAGGCACAGTAATTATGAGCATATTCCATCAAACATAATTGCATAGGAAGAGAGACTTAGATAAGAAGGATGATATGCTGGAAAAACCTTTTCCAAGTTTGGGCACTCCGATATAGGTAATGGTTGGCCTGAATATTCATTAAGCTAATGTAGGTTTGTGTGTCAGGTCGAGGGAACACAGGCCAGCATTTTGATGTAGGCTCTTAATGACCTTTGATAGGTAACCAGGAGGACTGCAAGGTAAGAGATGATTTAACCAATCAGTGTTCTCCAGGGTCTAGGGGCCCTGCAGCGCCCAGAGGGCGGCTGCCAAGAGCCCTGGAACGGATTGGACTGGACAGCAAAGATGTCCCATTCTCATCTGCAAAATCTGAAGACGGCCGGTATCACAAAGGACGACGGGCCCGGCAACCTGAAACAATAGTAGCTAGGGTGGGGGCTCGAGGGCAGTAGGTGTAGAGCAGGGATGATAGGTGACCGCGGGGAACTGTGGGCTTGGCCGAGGACAGCAGGGGATAGCAGGGGACAGCAGGGGACTGCAAGTGATGGCAAGTAACGGCGAGTGACTATAGGGGACTATAGGGGACTGTGGGGTTCGCAGGGGATGGCAGAGGGCTGCGAGGGACTGCGAGGGACTATAACCTTTCAACACCATTGGTGACTTGAATAGTGTATTAGATGATAGAGTCCAATCAAAGACATGAGTGTGGTATGATATGGCTTTTTATGGAATCAAAAAGCGGAGAAGACAGTTAACTGGTTACTCCAGAATGAAGATAAATAGGTTGCGAAGCAGACAATTGTTGGGAATAAAAGATACCTCCTCCGACCAACCCTAAGCATCTCTCGATACCGCAATTCACTGCTGAGTCCTAGAACAACAATTGTTGACCACTTATTTATTTTATTTTTTTTCATCGGTTTTGTCTTTAGTCTTTTGTTGCACATTTTGGTGTATGCCATTTTACTGCAATATGTAAAACGATCTTCAAATAATTGCTGTGATATTATGATGGTACTATAAATCCTTTCTAGTTAAGAGTACTCAAAGAATGGTGAACAACATGAAGTATAAGCAGGTATACTAAAAGGTTTAACCAAAAAATAAATAAATAGCATGCTGGCACACACGATAACATAGAAAAGGGAAAGTCTAAGACATTAAAATGGTTACTAGTATAGTAGGGGACTACCACGCCCGACATCCTCCGGTCTGAATTGTCGGGCAAATTGCCTGGAGGATGAGACCGGACGACAAAAAGTCGTCTGTCCTTGTCCCGGCTCAAGACGGATGGACTGCTCCATTCCGAACACTGTGACCAATTGTAATTTTGTGCATTCCTAAGAAGGACATTGGCAAAACCATCAGTTTGCCAAGCTAATAAGCGGGTCTATAGGCTTCTATCAGGCCTGGTAGGCTTTCGCAGGCTGATGGAATTCACCCTATATCTACCTACGCTAATTGCGGGAACGGCCTGCCTTGGCTGGGCCTATGGCCTATGGCCTATAGGCCGGCCTATCACTGGCCTCGCCCGTTTGGAACACTGTTGACATTTCGTAGGGTGTTTGAGTGTTCTGGCCCAAGAACCTTCCCATTCCCCTTCACTACACTCCAAAACATCGTCTCTGACTCTCCCTATCTCCCTATGGCTCGTAGCACGGAACCCAGGTTATTGATACCTCGTAAGGTGTCAGGTGCTTTGGTCGATGAGCCTTCTCGAATCTCTCTAGTACGCGCCATAACATAGTCTCTGATTCGCCATACCTCCCAAGGGCTTTCAGCACTACAGCCAGGTTATTGACACTTCGTAGGGTATCGGGGTGGTTTGGTCCAAGCACTCTCCCGAACCCCTCCAGTGCGCGTTGTAAAATCCTCTCATTCGCTCTATCCAAAGCGTTTGTAGCACTAAAGCCTAGTTATCGGGGCTTCGTAGGGTGTTGCGGTGGTCTGGTCCAAGAACCTTCTCTTTCCTCTCCAATGCACACCGTGACATTGTCTCTGCCTCACCGTAAAAACCAATATACAAAAGGTCTTCCCCCATCCAGAGAGATAAGGTCTTTAGCAATTGAACCAGTTGACTGTTTAGCTAGCGCAAGTGCATGCGGAACGTATGCAGCGGCAATACCACAATATCGTCATTTGAATTCATCGCGGGAGAACAATCGTGAAACCACTTGAAGTGCAGTGACCTTCTAGTAACCCAGCTCCTATGGTGATAAGTACGCACATATAGCAAGTTGGACCAAAACATGAAGCTCATAAAACCTCTTGCCATCACGCTTGATGCCCGCAACCAACGAGAACCCCAATAACATTCCTATAGCGAAAGGAAATTCTATCGGATCATGCTCTTTTCCGAGACACATTGACTCAATAACTCCTACGGTATGTTTTGACGGTCGAAGAAGGAAACCAACCGGAGAAGTCCTGCTGCTGCAGGTATCTGTTGCATTATTCTGTCAAAGGTGATAAAATATGTGACCAGAATGCCTTTGGTAATATCAATCTCTAGTCGGATGTCGGGAAACTCCCTTGAAAGTATCGTTGTCCTTCCTGGCTCATTTTCCTGGAAAATGAACCAGTAACAGGAGGAAGGTGTCTCTGTCTCGGTCATAAAGGCCGCTGCACCAACCACAGCTAGTGGTAAGTAATACAGTGACTCCGGGATTGTTGGGGCAACTTTTCATTCTTCATCTTCCAAGATGTCCCAGTTGCCAAAGCATTTCGAAAACAATTCTAGTATTTCTTCCTTTGCCATTTTGTCCACATGGATAGCTTTGCAACCCTGACGGCTTGCAACCAGCTGAGATCTAGTCATTAATATCACGGTACCCTTGTTACCTTGAGGTACAAGCTTCGCGATAGGACTGCTGTTGCTAAGATAGTCGTCATTGTCAGCATTGTCGATAACTAGGATACAGTGGCCACTATCTATCCTCTCAAACCATGCCTTCATACTCAACAGGAATTGCTCTTCCTCTTTCAGGGCACGGTCCTGAGGAATGTCAACACGTTGACCATCAGTCAGAAAGTCCTGGCTGAACTTCAACATCCCGCTTCTGTTGGATTGCCTATAGGACAAGCAGGTATGGGAGTGGTTACGGCTACTATGGTTACGGTTACGGCTACTATGGTTATGGTTAGGAGATTGGGTTTTTGCATCAGATGCTATTAGGCATCAGGTATCAGTTTGGTTGTTTGGTTTTGCCATTATTGCTTACGCCTTTCGGCATGAGGTACTTAGGTCAGTTGTGTTTTGTTGTTTGATTTTGTTTGGCCTTATGCCTTTCGACATTAGGCACTTAGGCTGGTTGAGGATTTGTTTGGCTTTATGCTTGGTTGCATTAGATGTTAGTTTCCGGATTATTTATCCATTGCTTATCCTTGTGGATTGGTTTAGATCACGGTTGCTTATTCGGTGATGTTCCAGATAGCACTGAGGAGGGAATGTTCCGCATAGCACTGAGGAGGAGATGTTCAAAGAGTTTAGTTCGAGAGATGTTTTGCTATATGGGAGATATATACAGCCACTAGTCAGAAGTGTTCATGATCTGAGACATGTGTTTAATTGCGATTGTGCCATAGTAGGGCCAGTAGTGGGGTAGTGGGGTTGTGGTGTCAATGGCAACAAGGACGCGTGCACACAAGTGAATGAGCAAAGGAATGAACGGGGAAGCCAACCACCAAACAACCCACTGTAAATTTAATTATAGAAATTTGAAATAAAGAACCTTGATACTATCTAATACTTTGTATAGCCTCCCCTTGCTTCCAAAACTGCAGCCACTCTACTAGGCATTGATTTCCACAACTTCTCAAAAAACTCGTCAGGAATTGTCTCCCAAACTAAGGGTAAGACCTGGGCCAATCTCTTCTTTACAGCTTCCTTTCCTCCTGGGGTATCTGCAATCCTAGGGTGTTGCTCATACAATCACTTTTTAAGCTCAACCCATGCATGCGCAATAGGATTTAAATCAGGGGAGTAGGGGGGGTGTTCCTCCACTTCAATATAGTTTCTCTCCAACCAATCCATAACACTATAAGCTTTGTGAACAGGAGAATTATCCTGCTGAAAGAGGATATCTTGCATACCAAAGGAGATTATTTGATGAATAACAGGAACAAGATGTCTTCTCAAGAGCCTAACATACCTGGTCTTATTGACATTTTGGGTAATAGGAACTAAAGGGCCTTTTCTCTTACCCCAAAAGCAGCCCCAAACTATGAGAGAAATTCCGTTATCCTTCTCCTTTGGATGGATACAATCAGCTAGCCACTTCTCTCTAGGTTTTCTAAAAACCCATTGCGGACTTTGATCTTTGGATTTCTCCACACTGCACTCATCACTCCAAATAACTCCTTCAAAATCCTCCACTGTCCAATCCTTATGAACTGTAGCTCATTTCAATCTCTTTGCCACATGCTCAGGCTTGAGCATGGGTCTTGATTTGGCTAGCCATTTCTTGACATTGGCCTCTCTGAGTACTCTATCAACTATTTTATATACAGTTTATCTATTAGTCAATCATGTCCTATCACTCAGAGTAGTACCAGTGTAGGGGGCTTTACCAGTAGAAATTGATACACCAGGTGCATATCTATCTCTGAAATCAGATCTGGTCATTTTCCGGTTAGATTTGGCTGCCCGGATAATTGTGCGACATTGCTCACAGCTAAGAACAAGGTTGTGACTGGGGTGAGGGATGTTTTCCACTGACTGGCACTCACATGCCTGGACAAGGAAGCTTTTAACTGTTGTCCAAGGCTGGCCAATGAGTTAAGCAACAAGGGCAATATTCTGGAGACAGAAGAAAAAGGCAATAATCATACCTTTTTCCACATTCGACATCTCTCTTTGTGAGGTTTTAGGAGTTCTTTTTTTTTTTGGTACAGAGTACTTTGTATATCCAGATTGATAAACCATAATTAAAAGATAAAGGGGTAGTAGTCACAGCTGGAGTATAAATTGTTTGGGTATGTTATGATTGTAATGGTAATACCATTCACATTCACAGTCACAATCTGGCATTTTTGGCAAGGTAGCTTCGTAAGCCAAAAAAAACATGTTTCACGAACACTTCCGACTAGTGGCTGTATATACATCTGTTCTGTCTTTAGCTAGCATCTCTATCGTTTGCCAGTTTTCTCTTCCTCTACGTCTAGTTGCCATTTTCTGCACTACATCCGTGACCTATTTCTACAGGTTATGAGCCCTTGCCTCTGACGTGCGATCTGATTACTAATTTTTCTTTGTCTTTTATTTATTTTTTATTTTTGTTTGATGTTTTATCACCACGATGATGATGACCATAGTATCATTCGAGAAGCTGACAGAGTCCAACTTTCAGAAGTGGATTGTTCAGATGCAGTCAACATTGCAGAGAGATGGCCTTTGGTGTATTGTTGCATGGGAGGAACTTAAACCTGCCCCTGCTACTGATGATCATGATGATACTACTAGACGTGCAATCGAGCGTGATATTAGGGATTATTGGACTAGATATGATTGAGCCACCCGTACCATCCATCTTGGTATATCAGAGGACTTACTTCTAGAGTATATGTCTATCGACGATCTAACTGTGTTATGGGAAACAATCCAGGATCGTTATAAGAGTCTAGTAAAAGAACAAGGAAGGAATATCTGTGGCCAGTTAGCCAGGATCTCATTGAAGGAATCTGGTAAGGTAAAAGCATATTTTTTACTGATAGATTCATTATGTGCAGATTTAGCAGTGATACAAGGGATGCCAGTATCTGAGGAAGAAAGAATAACTGCTGCGATGCATGGAGTTCTAGATGAGTGGAACCCAGTTAAGATGGTCATTAGAGGAAACGTTGACTATACCTATGCAGAGATGAAGCATCAGTTGAAAGATTACAAAGCAGATCTACAGAAATCACCTGAAATTGCAAGCAATACTTCACTTTATGTTCGCAGAGTCCCTACCACTAAGAAGCTCCACTACCTTGATTAACGAAGAGTTTCTGTGAAGTCACCATCACAGAATGAGAGATGAACAAATCACAGTAACGGTGAAGGTGGTAGACAAGAAGGTGAAGTTCCAAGGAGCAGGAGTATGCGTGACATAGATTGTTTCAATTGTAGCAGGAAAGGCCACTGGAGAGTGGATTGTCGGTCACTAGTGGGTGGTGCCTACTGTAGACAAGGACCAGGAACATCTTGTAAAGGAGAAATGGGAAAGATTGTGATTGCCACTAGTCCTACTCATTGGTTAAATAGTGTAGCCCTCGATAGGAATGCTGCTAGAGAATAAGCTTGAATTAGCTTTGCAGGTATTGACGAAGACCAGGATTGGGTATCAGGAAGTAACTTGAACTATTACATAGATACCAGTTTTTTGAGACATATGGCTTGGGATCAGTCATTGTTTGTTGAGTACAAGGAGTTGAAAAGAACAGAATATCAGGTGGAGGTACAAGATAATCATTTGTTATATGCCACTGGTGTGGGGAAGATTAGGTTAACCTTGGTGGTGTTTGGTGTGGTTGTTCTGGTAACAATCCAGAATGTTCTTCATGTTCCATCACTCAGCACTACCCTTATCTCACATGCACAGTTAGGAAAAATTGGTATTTATGTTGAGCATGTGAAGGGGTATGGACTATATTTGCGAGAGCAGAGTTTAGATGGTAGGGTAGTAGGATTGACACTGGAGGTGGATCATCTCTACCCTCTCTTCCTTGCTAATCTACTAGTCAATTTGGATGCTGTTACCAAACCCGCAGTGGCTTTCCTCTCCTCAACCACTTCATCTTTTTTATTATGGCATAAAAGACTATGCCACCTTGGTCCCGCTGCAATGAAGTCTCTGGTCAAATTCAGCTTGGGGATGCTGGAGCCCTTAAGTAGAAAATATAATTGTGTCGATTGCATTTATGGGAAACAAACATGAAAACCATTTACTCCTATGCCGATTTCTTCACGAGTAACAAGACTGATGGAACTAGTTCATTCGGATCTGTCTGGTCATGTTCCTACACCCTTGCTTTCCTGAAGTATGTACTACACCCTTTTTATAGATGAGTTCAGGAGATTTCTAGTAATTTATTTTTTGAAGAAGAAGTCTGATTCCCTTGTGGCATTTCAGGACTATCAAATGGCAGCTATTAAGTATTGAACTGTTCGAGCTGGAAATTCCGATGATCCGACACCTTCAGATCTTTCTTTATTCATTGCTAAGATTAGAACGGATGGTGGTGGTGAGTATACATCGACACAGTTTCGAGATTACCTGTGAAAGGAGGGAATTAAGTCTCAGGTAACAACTCCTTTTACACCTCAGTCAAATGGGGTGAGTGAAAGAGTGAACCAAACTATTGGTGGTAAATTGAGAAGTATGTTAGTTGGTGCAGGACTTCTGGGGACATTCCGGGTAGAGGCAGTTTCTACTGCAACTTATATTAAAAATTGTACACCAACATGAGCTTTTGAAGTCTTCGATCACAACTTTGAGACACCTTATGAAGGCTGGTTTGGAGCCAAGCTGGAGCTCAGTCACCTGAAAGTTTGGGGATGTGTGGCGATGGTTCACATTCCAGTACAAAAGACAAAGAAGTTAGATGAGAGGAGTGAGAAGTGTGTGTTTGTTGGGTTTGCTTGATGAGTAAGCAGTACAAAATTTATAATCCTGTGACAAAGAGGATGTTCGTTTAAAGGGATGTGATTTTTAAGGAAGAAGAGAAGTTTACTATTTCACCAGAAGAATTTGTTGGAGAAGAGGGAGTTTTTTGTCATGAGTTTATACCATTTTCTACTCTGGTTAACTACAATGAGGGGTTACTTGATGCACATCTATAGGTCTTGCAAGATGGGATTGAGGAGTTTCCAAGGCCAGTTTCATCTGCATCATCTATTGTCAGGAGACTCAACCCATTAGGTCAGGTGGATCACACTTTGGTACTTGAACCTCCTAGAGTACCTGATGGGAGAGGTTACTCAGAAGCAGAAGAGGAAGGGGGAGCAGAAGGAGAAGTTGAGAGTGATGTGAGACCACTAGGACAGAACAATCTGGATGTTGCTGAAGTCTTGGAGCAGCCGCCTTTACCTAAGTTGGAAGGAAAAGGAATTCGAGAGCTGGAAGCAATTCAGAGTTCATCAGGTTACCAGGCGGCTAACATAGACATGCTGGGACAGACTTGTTCACATAGAGAACGTCCATCATCTGGTTTTCTTATATAGGTTATACTGGAACCAAAGTCTTACCAACAGGTAGTCAGGTCACCAGAGAAGGAAGTGTGGTTCAAGTCTATGTGCAAAGAATTGGAAGCGGTAGAGGAAAACTGACTCGGGGAGATTGTGGAGATCCCTGCAGATCAGAAACCTATTGGCAGCAAATAGGTTTACCGTCTGAAGACTACTTCCTCTGGAACTCTTGACAAGTTTAAGAGTTGATTGGTTGCATTAGGAAATCGTCAGATTCATGGAGTTGATTATACAGACACTTATGCTCCAGTTACAAGACATGAGATGATAAATTTAGTTTTGACTTTAGTTGTGGGTTTTGATTGGGAGGCAGAATGTTTTGATGTTTGCAGTACATTTTTAGGTAGTCTATTAGAAGAGGGATTGGTTGTGTATTTGCATTTGCACAAAGGTGTGGATTTTGATTTTGATATGAAGAGGTTGGTACTTGAGAAAGAGGAGAATGGTGGAAGAGAACGTCATGAGAAGTGGGGATTCCTTTTGAGAAAGAGCATTTATGGTTTGAAGTAGTCCCTGCAGCAGTGGTATAAGACTGTTATAGCATATTTGTTTTACTTAGGATTCAGGCCAAGTTCTTTTGACACTGGTCTCCTTCATCACAGCATTGGCGATTCTATTATGATAATTGGCCTATTTGTTGACAATCTCTTACTGGCAGTGAACAAACATGAAGATCTTGGAAAGGTGAAAGAGAAGTTTTGCAGACAGTTCAAAGTGACTGAAAGAGGTGACCTTACAAGCTATCTTAGTTTAAAGCTTGATCGCCGCTGATTGGAAAAAAACAATAACAGTCAGTCACCAATCATATTTGGAGTCTCTGCTGGAGCATTTTGGGTTTGATCAGTTGCATTTGGTTTCTGCACCTATGGAATGAGGTCTTATTTTTCAGCCTTCAGAGGAGGACAATATTCGTTGTGATAAACGTCTCTACGAGAAAGCCATTGGTTCATTGATCTATGCTACTACGATGACAAGGCCAGACCTTGCCTATGCCTTTGGGGTACTTGCACAATTTTGACATGACTCTTCTGATTTTCATTGGGCAGGTGTAAAAAGAGTGTTCCACTATTTTCTCGGATCACTTAATCTTTGTCTTACTCTTG
Source organism: Choiromyces venosus 120613-1 (assembly GCA_003788595.2). Classification (NCBI taxonomy): domain Eukaryota; kingdom Fungi; phylum Ascomycota; class Pezizomycetes; order Pezizales; family Tuberaceae; genus Choiromyces; species Choiromyces venosus. The sequence continues at coordinate 18,024 of ML120580.1, forward strand.
GAGGGGGTTTGTCACAACTTGTAAGATTTTCCGGGTCACAGTTCCATGGAGGTGTCCTAGTTACCTTTGCTGATTCTGATTGGGGGCTTGATTCAACTACTCTGAAGTCTACAAGTAGATATGCAGCACAGTTAGGCACAAGGGGGATTCTATTGTGGAGGTCAATCCACCAGCCAACCTGTACTCAGTCAACTACTGAGGCAGAATATATAGCCTGCGCCCATGCTGCATCACAACTGGAATGGACACGAGGTCTATTAGATGAGATAGGGATGAACTATCTTAGTGGGTAGACTGCTAGACACCCAATGGAACCAGTTTCTTCACATCATTTAGTATATTTTACAACAGTTCCTCCACTGTTTACAACAACTCTCTACTGTGATAACCAAGCCAGTATCACTAACATCGGAGATGGTTTCATCAAGTCTAGTCACAAGTCTATTGGAGTCAAATATCATGGTATCCGCGATAGGGTACCTAGGGGAGAGATTACTCTTCAGTACTGTGAAATAAGGAAAATGTTGGCGGATGGTTTTACAAAGGCATTTCCCCGAGAAGGGCATGAGAAGTCTTTGGCAATGATTGGAATGATAAGAGAGAAGTCTGGGGTTATGGGGGAGTGTGTTGAGAATGGATAGTGTGGAGGAAGCAAGAGATTATGTTGAGCATTGATTTTTTTTCGTATATACGATAGGCAGGGGGAGTGTTGGATTGCCTATAGGACATGCAGGTATGAGAGCAGTTACGGCTACTATGGTTATGGTTAGGAGATTCGGTTTTTGCATCAGATGCTATTAGGCATCAGGTATCAGTTTGGTTGTTTGGTTTTACCATTATTTCTTAAGCCTTTCGCCATGAGGTACTTAGGCTAGTTGTGTTTTGTTGTTTGGTTTTGTTTGGCCTTATGCCTTTCGACATTAGGCACTTAGGCTAGTTGAGGATTTGTTTGGCTTTATGCTTAGTTGCATTGGATGTTAGTTTCCAGATTATTTATCCATTGCTTATGCTTGTGGATTGGTTTAGATCACGGTTGCTTATTTGGTGATGTTCTGGATAGCACTGAGGAGGAGATGTTTGGAGAGTTTAGTTTGAGAGATGTTTTGCTATTTGGGAGATATATATATATCTCTGTTTTGTCTTTAGCTAGCATTTTTATTGTTTTGCCAGTTTTCTCTTCCTCTACCTCTAGTTGCCATTTTCTGCACTACATCTGTGACCTATTTCTATAGCTTTGACATGTTCAGAAAACATGACAACCACACACCTGTACATGTTGATATACATATTCGAGGGCGATATGAGTTTTTCTAAGCATGGTTAATTGTGCCAAGGTTGTGGCTGGCAGCCACAACCCCCAAATGCTCGCAGGCTCCCAACCGAGGGCACTCTAAAGAGTGCCTGACAGCTCAACACAACTTTACAGCTCAACACAACTTTGTGGCTCACCATAGTAACTTTGTGGCTCAACACAACTTTGTGGCTTGATATGACGTAAGGCTCAATGCAACCTTGTAAATTATTGTAATTTTGTGGCTAAATATATGATTTAAAGTTTAGAGAATATAGTATTCTATGTTACATCAATTTCTGCAACCTTGCTTGTTACTTAATTCCCATCATTATCAGCCTAGATATTTTCTTTTTACAAGGTTGCATTGAGCCTCAAGTCATATCAAGCCACAAGGTTGTGTTGAGCCACAAAATTACTATGGTGAGCCACAAAGTTGTGTTGAGCTGTCAGGCACTCTTTAGAGTGCCTCTGGTTGTGAGCCTGCGAACATTTGGGGGTTGTGGCTGCCAGCCGCAACCTTGCCACCAGTAGTACATCCTTTGTATGATGAAGTGATCAATACATACTGTGGGGGTGAAATGTGGTTTGGGGTTAGGGAGTGAAAAGTTTTTTTTTAGTTTGTAGACCTGGTAGTTATAGCTAGGCTTTACTGTTGGGATATTGTTTTTATTTACAAACAGAGATGAGAGACAGACAACAGATGGAGCATCAACGATGAATGCGAATTTATTTTTGTTTGCCCCTTTCCAATTTTCTTTTGTTTTCTTTGCAAGTATGATTTCCTTTGACAGATATGTTTTTCCTTTCCACGAGCATCTGACTTCCTACTGTGTGAGCGGCACTTTGCCCATATCTGGTAATATTTGTGCTGCCTTCGATCAATGCTTCCCTTCTTTATGTTTGTTCCATTTCAGAGAAGTGAACCTTCTCTCTCTTTTGTGTTCTAGGTCAGGACCCGTTCTTGTCCTTTCAGTACCATACGGGTTCTGTGTTTCTTCGGCCAGTAATTGGCCCCTTCTTTTTCCGTAAAGTGTACATGGGATCCATCGTCTAAGCAACCAGTCCAGTTTTTCTGGTTGTGTTCTTCTTGTTCGTGTGTAATTGGCGTGGATGCGGGGAGATCGGCTAGGTTGATCTAGTCCTTGTCACTCATTTGTTCCTCCTCTTTGACCAGGTTTCCCTGGGTTTTTTCGGTGAAAGTATTTGATTGCATGATTGGTGTTACTAAAATTCTCTGCTGGGTACCACTCTTGGTCATGTTGCACAGAGTAACCGGTCCACTTGGCTCGGTATTGTAGTTTTCCATAATGTAGTCCTGAGTCGACTACTTGATCGAGTTCGTATTGGTTTTCTCCTTCTATCTCGATAGAAGGAGGGGGAAGTTTCTTTTGTGAGGGTAGAGGATTGTTCGAGTAAAGTTCGAGTTTGCTGATGTGGAAGACTGGATGTTTCGTTTTCATTGAGGCTGGGAGGTTTAGCTTATAAGCTTTTTCTCCAATTTTTTCAATGATCTTGTAAGGTCCAATTTTTCGATAATCTTGTTTCTTTGATGGTCTCGTGGTATGAATATCTTTTGTAATTAACCAGACTTTATCTCCTGGTTCCAGTCTTGGATGGGGTTTTCTGTGGTGATCATTGTTTTCCTTCATTTTGTCTTGTGCCATTCGTATTTCTGTTTGGATGAGTCCATGTAGTCGGCTGATATCGTCCTTTTCCAATATTCCTGGTAAACCTGTATGTCCCATGGGTTCATTGATGAGGTGATGTCCATAGTTTGCATAGAAGGGTGTTGTCTTAATGACGTCTTGTCTCGTGTTGTTGTATGCAAACTCTGCAAATGATAGCCATCCTTCCCAGTCTTGTTGAGAGTATTCCACATATGCCCTTAGGAATTGTTCTAATGAGGCATTTGTTCACTCTGTTTGGCCATCCGTTTGGGGGTGGAATGCTGTGCTTATCTTTCTAGTGATGTCCAATCCTTTGGTCATCTCTTTCCATAGGTCCGATGTGAATATTGATCCCCTATCGCTGATAATATCTTTCGGTAATCCATGTAGTTTGAAGACATTTTTCATGAACAGTTGCATAAATTGTTTCGTTTTCATATCCTTCCTACAAGGTATGAAATGAGCCATCTTGGTTAATCAATCCACAACAACCCATATTGCATCATAGTTGTTCGATAGTGGCAAGTCTGTGATGAAATCCATACTGATGGATTTCCCTGGTTTTTCTGGTATTTGTAGTAGTTGCAATATTCCATAGGGCGCGTGACAACTTAGTTTTGTTCGTTGACACATGTCACAGTTTTTGACATATCGCTTAATATCCTGGCGCATTCCTGGCCAATAGTATGTTCATTGTGTCAATTCAAATGTTTTGGCTGTTCCACTGTGTCTGTTTTGTGGTGTGTCGTGATTCCTTCTTATTGCTTCGGTTCTTATTGGTTCGTCTTCTGGTAGCCAGATTCTTCCTTCATACTACATGTATCCTTCTGTCCAGTCGCATGATCCCAGTGCCACTTTTGGGTATTCTTTATCCTTTCTTTCTATGGCATTTCGAATATCTTGGAGCAACACATCCTGTGATGTCTTTTCTTTGATATTCTTTTCAGTTCCTTGGTCTTCTATCGTCCATAGTTCCATAGTGTTGATTTCTTCTGAGCCCGAAGCATATTCTTCGTCCACAAAGAATTGTTCTTTTGGTAACAGGATTCTTTGTCTTTGTGTAATGCGATCGTCTCCTTCCGTTGGTATGTCATTCGTTCTTCTTGTAAGGGCATCCAGTTTTGCACCTTCCTTGCCAGGCCAATATTCTATTTTGATATTGTATTGGCTTAACTCTTCGCTCCATCTTATTTGTCTTCTATTTAGGGCCTTGGTAGTTGTGAATGGGATAAGGTTCTTGTGGTCTGTAAGGATCTTGACTGTGTGAGGGCTTCCTTGTGCGTATTTCCTCCATTCCTTGAGGGCCTGCATTATTGCAAGGAGTTCTTTATCGTGTATGTCATAGTTGCATTCTGCTTTGGTCATTGTTTTTGACCTATAAGCTATTGGTTTCCATAGTCCTTCCTTATCTTGTTGCGATATTATTCCGGAACAGAAGTAATTTGATGCGTCTGTTTCGATCATGATGGGTGCTTCTGGGTCGAAGTGCCTTAGTATTCGAGTTGTGGTGAGTCTTTCCTTCAGACCTTCAAAGGCCCTTTGCTCTGGCTCTCCCCATTCCCACTTCTGATTTTTCTTTGTTCTGTTGTAGAGTGGTTTCGCTATTCTGCTGAATCCTTCTATGAACCTTCGGTAGAAGTTGCAGAATCCCACAAAACTCTGGATGTCTTTGAACTTCTCAGGTGTTGTCCATACTTTTATGGCATCAGTTTTGGTAGGATCCATCTGAACCCCTTCAGAGTTGATGATGAATCCTAGGTATTCGGTTTCTTCTTTGTGGAATTCGCATTTCGTGGGTTTGAGGCGAACTCCAATTTCCTTGAGTTTTGCTAGTATCATGGCCACGTCCTTTCGATGTTGTTCCATGGTATCCGAATATATTAATAGGTCATCCAGGTAAGCTATGCAGTTGACATCCAAGTACTTGCTAAGCGTGTTATTAACCCATCGTTGAAAGGTTGCCGGTGCATTAGCTAATCCAAATGGTATGACTATATATTCATATAGTCCATATCGCATTCTGAATGCTGTTTTCCATTCGTCTCCTTTGGCAATCCTTATATGTTGGTAGGCATCCTTGATATCGAGTTTGGTGAAATATTTCGCCATTTGCAGTCGATCCAAGGCTTCGCTTATCAATGGCAATAGATATCGGTCCTTTTTTGACACTGCATTCAGGCCTCTGTAGTCTACACAGAGCCTTAATCCTCCATCTTTTTTCTTGACAAAGAGTATGGGTGCTCCTGCTGATGAGGACGAAGGTCTTATCCATCGTCTTTCTAGGTTCTTTTCCAGGTATTCTCTAAGTTCCTTAAGTTCTTCTCCTCTTAAGGGGTAGAGTTTCATGAATGGTGGCAGTGCTTCTGTTTCGATTTTGTGGTCTGCTGTTCTATGTGGGGGCAACTCAGTTCTTTCTTGTTCTTCAAATATGTCTAAGAAGTTGTGATACTCCTTAGGCACTATTTGTCTTAAGGTTTCTTTTCTACCTTTTCCTTTCTTTTGCAGTGCTAGTTCGGTGCTAATTGTTGTAGCCGCCAGTGTGAGTTTTGCATCATCCCATTTTAGGATTCCAGTGATTTCTCCTTTTTTGTGCATCCTACTGAATGCTTGTGCTGAGATGAATGCAATCGATAGTTTTTTCTTGTCTTGAGATGGTTCTTCCTCTTGGTGATCTGTGCTACCGAATCCTTGGTTGCCCCTTTCTGTGGGTTGAAGTTGTTGTACCTCCTTGAATGGTGTTGAAACTATTTTTTCAACAATTATCTGGGCTATCTTATCTCCTTTGTGGACCTCATAATCCACTTCTGACAGGTTTACCAATAGGACCTGAATTTCTCCTGTATAGTCTGCATCTATGACTCCAGCATTAATGGTGAGGCCATTTTTGCTTGCCAAACCACTTCTGGGTGCGATGCGGGCATAGGTGTTCTCTGGAAGTCCCATTGAGATTCCTGTTCCTAGGAGCTTTTGTCCCCTTGCTGGGATTATGGCTCCTTCTATGCTGAACAGGTCGCTACCTGCAGCCTTTTGCGAACCTTTCCTAGGTATCTTCGCGTCTTCTCTCAGCTTTTTAACCACAACCTCATAGTTTGGTTCTTCTTTAGTGCTGATTCTTAAAATCTGACTTTTCAGATTTTCCTGAATTGCTTCCTTTTCTGGTACTGCGTATACCGTCGGGGAGGCATCAAGGCATACTGCCTTACACCTATCACTATCGAAGGTGATTTCTTCCTTCCTCCAATCGATTCTTGGGTTGTGGTCTTTTAACCATGTCATGCCAAGGATGACTTCATGCTTGACAAGGTTGGCCACTAGGAAAGTTGCTTTCTCTTTGTGGCTTCCAATGTCTATGGGGATTTCAGTAACATGGGTGATTGGTCCTGCATCCGATACAGTTCCATCCACCATGTATTTATCTTTTGGTTTTTTGATTTTCGTTAAAGGTAGTTCATGATTTATAGCGAAGTTGCGGTCTATAAAATCTTCAGTTGCCCCCGAGTCGATCATTGCGTTGGTTGATATCTGTCGTTGTTTGTTGTGGAGTTGTACTTTGACCATGATGTGGTCTGATTCGAGGTTTCTTAGTTCTTTGTTGGTTAAAGTGGTGTTGAGGTATGTGGTTTTGATGTCTTTTATCTTGTCGTCCCCCGGTCTATCTTTCCCTGAGGACGTTTTCATTCTTTTGATGGGTTTGGTTTGGTTGTCCCCAGGACCATCTATTCCTGGAGACTTTTGTCGTTTATAGACTCTTCTTGCTCTTTTTCCACATCTAGCTCTTGGATCTTTGGTCCCTTGTTATTGGCCTTTTTGACTCAACAGTCTTTTGCCATGTGTCCCTTCCTTCCACATTGATAGCACAATCCTTCTTTCATATGTTTTCTCCATTCATCTTGGGGTAGCCTTTGGTACTTTCTTCGATTTGTAGTGTCCAGATCCATCGCATCTCCTTGCTGTAGTCCCTTAGGTGTTGTTTTGAAGGTGCCGTTGTTGTTTCTTGGGGTGTCCTGTGTTTTGTTGTCTTGGTTCCCTTTCTGGATATGCTTTACCATAGCTATTTTGGTTTCCTTGGTGATTGCCCATCTTGCTAGTTGTTCTGTGCTTCTGAATACAGTTGTGTCCATTCCCCAAGCAGTAGATAGTGTTGTGTCCATTCCTGCTAATAGCCATTCTCCCTTTGTGGCTTCATCCAATTCAGCCTCGGTGGCCATCATCCTGAAACTATTCCAATATTCTGTCACAGATCTGGTTCCTGGTCTTAATTTTTTGAGTTTCATTCAGGCTTCTCCTCTAGCATCGATGGCTCCAAATTGTTCTTTGATGGATGCCTGGAAGAGTTCCCAAGATCCGTCCTATGGTTGTGCTATGCTTCCTTCTGCATAAGGTGTAATCCAATTAGCTGCATCTCCTCTTAGTAGGCTTGTCGTGTATACTATCTTGTCCATGTCATGGTTATCGTGCCATCCTATAGCTTGGAAATATACTCTTAGTTTAGCTAGCCATGTTCGTAGTTTGCTTCAGTCTCCCTCAAAGGTTTCCAGTTTTTCTGTCTTAGGTCTTCTTTCTGCTTGTAATCCTGCTAGGATTTGTGTTAGTTGTTCTGCTGTTAATACCATAGGTAATACCTGGCCTTGTTCTCCTTCTCCTCCTTCATTTCCTGGTGGGGGGTTCATCTGTTCGTCTCCTGCCGCTTCGGCCATTGTTGTCGTTGGGTGTTGCTTGAAGATGCAACCAAATGTTAGGATCGGCTATAAGATCACTCCTTTCTTATATCTCGCAACAGGCAACGAGCCTATCGTTAGCTTTCTCTTAGAGATAATACTCACCTATCTCTTATTGTATTCTCTTTCCTTCGAGAATTTTCAATACTTGTTATCTTACACTACGTCTTAGAGATTGACCATTGCCAATACTAAGTCCTTATAGTGCTAACAAGTATTAGTTCTGTTTCTTCTTCGTGATTATTGGTCTTTGTTGTAAAGAGCGTAAAGGTGTTTTATTGATAACTTATAAGATAGGAAATAACTTAGGTGGTTGCATGAAGAACTAACTACCAGGTCCTATCGACCTCCTTATATAGTTCTTCCAACAACCCACTTACAAATCAAAAGAGTCACAACTGTGACTCATGCACTCGCGTAACATATAACCTCATGACCATACTTGGTCATGCGCGAAAGTCCCATGACCTTAAAGGGGTCATGTGCGAAACCTCATGACTCGTATAAACGAAGTCATGCCTCTTAATCCTCATGACTCATAGGCACACTTATGAGTCAACGCTTAACATACCAATCAAATTCAAACATAACCAACTATGACTCACAACTGTGAATCATGTGAAATCCTATGACTCATATGTGAGTCGTAGTGCAAAACACAATATCATATGACTCAACTGAGTCATGTGCAAAAAACCTTTAACAAATGAAATACTTATGACATACAATTGTATGTCATGTAAAACCATTACAAACCATGTCGGGTTTGTAATACTACTCTGGTTACCTCCTGGTATACTATATAGGCTAAGGTGCAGTCTACTGTAGCTGCCTATCTATAGGGTTGTTACAACCTAATAGTCAATGAAAGCCCTATAACAACTATGTAACTAAAGAAAGAATCCCAAAATTATCCCAACTGATAAAGGAAATCCAAGTACCATAACAATTGTACTTATTGATACCATGATTGTAGTACTTGACCAAGTATGAATCATATACCATCATGATATTTTCATCCATTTTTGACCTATGATAGATATTATTAATTTTTATTGTTTATATGTTTTATTTTAGGAGTGCATATGAAGTTTCTTTTGCAATGAGAGTTTTATAAGTTATACTTTATTGTGCATAATAGGATTTTTGGTGTAACTAAATCTGTGGTCTTAACAAAAAAAAAAAAGCAACCTAACACCCCCTTAGTGAAGGCTTACGCTACTAAAATATTTCAACACATCGTCTAACTGCACAAAATAGTTTCTTCAATAAATTTTCATGCCATACATTTTTGCTATATAAAGGTGATGCACCATGTGGGTTTGGTCCGATCATGTCCTCCACCTCAGACATCACTCGGTGAGTGGGGTGGTAAACAATGAGCAAGTAAGATGTTGTGATTAGAGATAGATCTAGACTCCAGCTATGACACTCTAGTCTCCCATATAATCTTATCGCCAACTCTACCTTATAGTAGTTTGCAATTCCGTGCACGAGCTTGTGAGAATAGCTGCCTCAGCTCACAAGGGTTCAAAAAGGACAGCAACAACCTTCCCTCCCCCCAATACTTAAACCCCCCACAACACAAAAAAAAACAGTCCTCCCTCACCCCATTATTAATGCCATTGGAGCTTTACCCTCCCTTAGCGAATTTGCTACCCTCTCCTATCCCTTTTCTTTTTCACCATACAATACCATATCCCACAAAAGAAAAAAATTTCTAACTACAGTACCTCACGCATAGAGACACATACTCCCCTTACTCAAATACTACCTTATGTACTCTATAGTTCTTGTGCAAAAGTGATCGTCACTTTTGGAACCAGAGCCTCCTTGACAACGGCAACCTCAAGCATGGTGCCCCCGCATACCACCCCGAAAAACCGTCGCTACCGAAAGAAGAAAATACGGAAAGAATGGCCATTATCTACGCATTATAGAGCCATTGGAATGAAAGAGGCAGGGTTAAAGTTTGCCGAGATTTCGCGCCGAGTCCAAATACCTCGTACAACACTCATTTCTGCCTACCGACGATATCAAGAAACCAGGTCAGTTCTTGCTTCTAAAAGAACAGGCCGTGTCCAAAAGCTTAGTGACCAGGATACCCGGCATTTAGTTATTGCCTCCTGTCAATGCCGAGAAATGCCACTGTGGAAATTGCACCGAGATTTTGCTCCTCTTGTCTCAGTGAGCACTGTTAAGAGAAGATTAGCAGACCATGGGATTCATAAGCATATTAAAGCTGAGAGACCTAGGTTAACACCTGTTCTGGCTAGGAGGAGGTATGAATGGTGCCTCAAGCATAGGCAGTGGACAATTGCGCAGTGGAGGAGGGTGGTTTGGAGTGATGAATGTAGTGTGGAGAAATCTGCAGATCCAGCTGTTCAATGGGTCTTCAGAACTTCCAAGGAAAAATGGTTTCCAGAATGTGTAAAGGGGGTTAGGAAGTCAGGAGGAGTTAAGCAGATGGTATGGGCCTGTTTTTCTGGTGGATTAAAGGGTACCTGTAATGGTTTGAGGGTGGGGGAGGGGGGGACAGTGAATGCAAGAGCATATATTAGGACATTGGAGTTTTCTTTACTTGATTTTTTGGAGGAATTGGAGGAAAAGGGTATTAGTCCACTCTTCATGCAGGACAATGCTAGAGTACATACTGCAGGGCTCACTAAGGAGTGGTTGGGAGAGAATAATGTGGAAGTTTTGGAGGACTGGCCTCCATATTCACCAGATCTCAATCCTATTGAGCATGTTTGGGTGCACCTCAAGAAGCTTTACCATGAACACTACTCTCATTTAGCTGCTGATACTAGGTCAGCAGACAAGGTAAAGCCCCTCATAGAGGAAGCTCTTATTCATTGCTGGGAATTAATACCTGATACTTTATTTGAGAATCTGGTTGAAAGTATTCCAAGGAGGATTGTGGCAGTTATTAGGGCAAAAGGATGGTACACTAAATATTAAAAAGCTCATTTGTATTTATTTTAACTGCTTTATTTATTCTACAATTTATTTTATTTATTGAAAAATTATTGGTAGTATGGGAGTGGTTGTTGTGGTGGGGTTGGGAGCGGGCAAGCGCCGTTCCCACGCCAGCGACGATGAATTTTGGGACCGAACTGTACATTACGCGCCTAGAGTACTGTAGGAGTACCCCCACCATATAAAAGATCCCTACCATAAGCCCGAGAGTAGAGTGAGAGTAAGAGTAAGAGAACCCTCCTCCGCCAAAGTTGATGGAAAATTGGTCTTTCAGCCAGCGTCTTGGCATAGGCCTCTTGATTGTGATGTAGACAGAGAGGGGGGGTTTATGCGTCTGATAGAAGTTTCTGAAGAGACTTCACTTGTTTTGGCAGTGTGGGAGGGAAAAAAGGAGGAGGAGGCCGGGGTATGGGCACGAGCTCTGGGAGGTGTTTCGAAGGAAGTGAGGAGGAGGTCGGAGTAGCACTGGCGGAAGGGTGGTTTAGATTGTCTAATGTGGATTCAGGTGGGGGGTTTGCGTTGTTGAGGGGTGTTTTATGATATCTTTACTCCAAGGCTATTTTACAGTGTAGGTTCGTTCGTTGCTGATAATATTGTCCAGTACAGTACTGTCCATCAGTCGACTTGGTCTTACCTTATCTTTAGCTTTTTTTTTTCTACAGAAAAGCTATGTCCTTGTCATGCTGGTATTGCCATGATGGTAAGCTCAAGGTGGGCGAGTGACAGGGTGTGTATTAATTTATCTTAATTGTTTTGTGCAACCCGATTTGGCAGGGTATGAAAGGAAGGAATGGTGTATCTAGTGAGCTTTTCTTTTTCTTTTTCTTTTTTCCTTGTATTGTTGGTGGTGGGTTTTGTGGATTCCACATATTATGATATCATACGGGCAAGTGAGTAGAGGAAGGAGAGAAGGAAAAGGGGGGGGGGGGTGAAAACACATTGTTTTCCTAAATATTGTACTGTACTCTAAACTTCTGAGCTAAGTACAAATGCTGCCTGCACCGCGAGTCCGTTAATCCATCATCCGTTCACTCATTCATTTATAGGCCAACCCGGATCCCTTCATTTCTTCATTTGTAAAAACTCCCATGAAGTTCAAACATCACTAACTCCAAAAGACAGGTATGTATGTATCATGCTAACCAGCCAACCAACCATACGCCATTCATCCCATCCATGTCCAAAGGAGGAAAAAAAAAAGGCCAAAAATTTAATCAGTACAATAAATACTCATCGCTTAGCATCTAACACTCTAATCGCCTCGTCATGCTGCCTAAGCATTCTTTCGACATAACTGCGATTTAAACATTAGCCACCGTATGTGTCGAAGAAAAAAAAAGATTTTGAAATGAAGATAGAGGAGACATACTCATTCTCCTTTCCTTTAACCCTCTCCCTCCCGCGATTCAACCTTTCAACACCCTTGCGGATACTTTCAACATGCACTTCTAATGGAATCTCCCCAATGCTCTCTCCCTTGCCTTGTGCGTCGCGGAGCATGGCCGGCTGTGCAACTGTACCCCCTGGTCTTCTAAGCCCGCCTGCATCTGCTGCAGCCATATCAGCAAGGCAGTGACGTGCGCGAAGGCTCTACTCCTGTACGTAGCGATGTTTGCAAGAAGACTCTGGTGGGAGGCAAAGTTTACGAGTTTTCGTCGGTTGCCGGCAAGGAATGACCACAGCTCTGCGAGTACTTCCTGGTGTTTCTCCTAGAAGGCTGAGTCTTTACGCGAGGCCATATCTTGCATTGTTGACAGGCGCTTTTCCAGGTCGTCCAGGTCGCGCAGGACTAATTTGGCCTTCAGGATTAGGCATTGGATTGAGGTGCCCATGGTGCCAGAGGCTTGGCGGAAGGCTTTCAGGATGGAGGATTCGGCCTTTGGCGAGTTGTGCGAGGCTATAGAGTGGAGCTGTGCTAGGACTATACTTGATATCGCGCTGGCGATGGGGGGTGGGGTGTCGCTGGTCTAGAGGATAGCTGGGCATTTTCTAATAAGCGGATGGCGAATTTGTCCATTGCTAGGAGGTTGTCCACGATTCCGTTCACCCTAGAACCAAAGCGCGTGAGGTCGCGGGATGTCTGCTTTGTAGTATGGACGGAGTCGTCTAGTTTAACTGTAACATATTCTGTGCTCCTCCCTACTGATACCACGTGATACTGAATGTACAGGGGAGGGGGTTAGACCATGTGGGCCCTCAGCGAGGCGGTACCCTCAACGAGAGTTAGCTAGGCTTGGCGGGGAGTACCGGTAGTTAGAAAACCAAATTTCGTCATTGCAGTAAAAGTACCTAACTTTGATCAACTCCAAGAATGGCATTAAGAGATATTGAAATCCCAATATGGCTTCGAGAACAAATGGCCATTGAAATGGTAGCTACAGGTACTGCACCGAGCCTTTCTGTAGCAGCAGAAATGGTATGAGCAGCACCAACTATGGTGATGCATCGACAACAATGCAGAAGGAGCAAGAAAGAGGAGCCTTATCAAAGGCATAAGTTGACTGCAGAGGAAGAGTGATCTGTCATTGAGCACTGTCACTTTTGTTGTTGACTAGGTTTTCTACCAACAGTTTGGCAATTTCCAGAAATTACTACTGCTATTGTACAGAAAAGAAATGCAAATGTGGTTTTAAGAAAGAGCTGGGAGAAAGGTTTCCTGAAGCAAGACCCAGAAGTGAAATGCCAATTCAGCAAACATTTAGACTCTATTTGAAACATTCAGGGAAATGATATCCAATTGATTGCTCAGTTTTACGATGAGGTATTACCCTAAGACTATATTTGAAAAGTTTTTTTTTTTTTTTTTTTTCTATCTTATTCTATTGAAAGCTGGAACTTGTATAGTATATTTTTAAGCATGTTTTTGATCTTTATGAATTGTTGATGAATGAGGTCTAAAATACTTAGAGGAAATTGTCTCTGAGTGTGAGATACAACCTCAAAATATGTATAATATCAATGAATTGAGTTTTCTGTTAGCATTGGGGAAGTCTGAATGAGTTTTGGAAATTGTTCAGAATCCTCATAAGAATCGGGAACTAAAGTTCCATGCTCAAAGTATGTACCATACCCTAGTTCAAAAAACCATGTAACTTAAATATATAATTAAAATGAAGGCTGATGAATCAAAAGATGGAATACATGAATTTGTTACAGTAATTGAGGGGATTCAAGTTTGTGCAGATAGGAGCAATCTAAAACCTACTATTATTCTCAAAACCAAAGAGTTTATTGCAGAATGGTTTTAGAAGATTAAAGGGGTCCCAGAAGATATTCTATTTGACTGTTCACATAATGGCTGGACTGAGGAGAAGATGGCACAAACATGTCTAGAGTGAAACTTTGGCAATAGAAGTAAAACTGCATGCAAAGCACAAGGAGAATATTGCTTACTTCTCTTTGATAGGCATAGTAGCCATGTCAATGCTGCATTTCTAGAGTTTTGTGTATCACATAAAATTATCTCTTACTGCTTACCTCCACATACTACCCATCGATTACAACCCCTTGATGTTTCTGTATTTGGACCCTACAAACATCAATACCAGAAGGAACTTACTCAGAGATTCGAGAGGCATGAATACAGCATTTCAAAAGTGAACTTCTATGAGATTATCATGATAGCTGGCTGTGCATCTTTTACAATAGCAAATATTCAAAGTGGATTCCAGAATACTGGACTTTGCCCTGTTGGTCAAAGTATTGTTATCACCAAGATTCAAGCAACTCAAACCAATTCGACTCCACCAAATCTATCTAATTGGGCACCCTATCCTAACCTATCTTCTCCAAATATTCCCACACTATCTCCCCAACCCTTAAGTATATTTACCATACTCCAAATCAATAGTCTTGAAGTTCCTGCAGACAAGTCCGATATTGAGAAACAAGAACTGATTGCTTTTGCAACATTACCACAGAACGACCTTGTCTCATGGAGACTAAAGAAAATTGTTAGCAATATAGCTATTTGTGCTAATCGAGCACTTACTGATATCAAAAACAAAGATCACCAAATTGAGAATCTCAGAAAACAGTTAGTCGATACACAAAATAAAAAGACTGCAAAGTGAACTCGAATACCTACTTGTGGGAAAGCATGGATTGTCCGTGAAGAAATTGTAAAATTTTTTGAGTCTCAAACAAGGGAGGAGTGGGAGGCTGTGAAGCGAAAATCGTCACATGCCACAAATCTGGTTGAAGCAGAGAAGAACCGATTAGCTGAATATACCCATAAATGAAAGGATGTAGAGAGATTGGAAGAGGAGGGAACATTACCAAAGCACTGAAAGACTGGAGCTGTGTTATTGCAAGAGGAACACCATCTTATGGAGCAAATTTCAGAAGCAGAACGAAAGGTAAAGAAATTTGAAAAGCATGTCGAGGATTTGGCAAAGACTTCAGATCCAAATTGCCACCAGGAGCAACTCATTAGAGAACAGGTAGAGGACGAATTTGACTGTGAAGAACTTGATGATAGTGCTTCAGATGTAGCAGAGACTTATGCATCTCCAGTCCACTCAGGTAGAGCAATGGACTTGTCAATTTCTCTGTAACAAAAACCCTCTGTAGTGGATCAAGTCTCCAGATGTGGTTTTAGTGTTGGGTATTGTTGGGTGTTGTTGCTTGTAAAAAAAAAAAAAAAAATAAGGTCTTGAGGAATTTTTGGTGATTAGTACCAAACATGTGTTTCCTTTGATGCCAAGCCTAGCCAAGCCTCGTTGAGGGCCCACATGGTCTATATCCGCGGGTATTTTTCTGGGGAGAAAGATCACGGTTGCTCTAGATTGCATCTCAGCACTGCTGTCTCTCTCTCTAGATCCAATGTTTTCGTGGAGACCATTGGATGGGACTGGAGTACGCGAGTTCATATTTCCCTTATTCTGACCAATGCCTCCAGGACCTTCGTTTGAACCTTGTCCTGATTGTGATTTTGACCATGGGCGGATTGGATCCCCTTCATCTTTAGGGCCTTTAGGGATAGAGTGGTTTTTGATCTCATGAGGCTTGATGAAAGACGTACTTGGCTGCCTCCATGGGGGTTGGACGATGACTGAATTAAGCTCCGATGACTGAACCAAAGTTCCATCTACCTGTGTCCACAGGGCTTGGGCAGCACCGGAATTACCCTCCCATGGCTTACACCCATATCCTGTCCCGGAGGCATTATTACCATATCTTGGCCCAGTAGGAGTGTTTGCAATCTGCCCTACAGTAGTTTTGTTACTTCCTAGGACATCACGCATAAACTCCTGTTGAAATATTTAGTATCTACTCTGTCAAAGGGTTATCAGGGATTGGTAATGGGGAAGAAGAAAAAAACCTCATATTCATGATCTCCAGAATTGGAATTGACAATTTTATCATGACAATCCCGACCTCCAGGACGGTCCATGCAGTCTCGACCGAAATGCCCCACGTTCCCGCATACCCTGCAAATTACCCCTGCTGTATAATTGGTCTCTTTGGCACAGTCGTACCTACGGTGACCAATCTCACCACCTAGAATATTCTCTTAGCTAGAGTTTCGCAGATTTCAGTGAAAAATCAAAACTCAGAGTTGGAACAGGTCTTTCCTTCATCATCGTGTAAGGTCCCATTAAAGGAAGCCAATTCTCTGAGCTGGTTACGCTTGAGTGTGTTTGAGGTTTCGGGTGTTGGCGCAGCCTGAAAACATTGTTAAAAAAAAAGAGACACAAGGGCTGCGAGCTAAACGGGTTACTTGCAGTCTCAATAATCTCATTAATCATCTTTTTAGCTTTTAGGATAAAGTCCCGGTCAGGCGAGATGATGAGACAATGCAGATTTTCATCCTGGTCAGAAGCTAGAGCCAGATCACTTCCCCCTTTCCCGTCTTTGATAGAACCTTTACCGCGAATGGCAACTTTCGCCCCGCACTCTTTCTCAATACGCTTGAGGGTATGCCTGCGAGGACCAATGAGCAATCCAACTAGTAGAAGTTGCGAGCACAAGCGTGCCCTTAATGTTAGAATGTGCCATTTTCTGTGTGTCTTCAATACAGCATTAATTTGATTAGTAGGGGTTAGTTAATAGTTACTACAGTTAATCTCTAGATAGTCGCCCACAAGTACATAGACCTTTTCATGCTTGGCAACTGGTTTCCTATAATGGCTAGGAGGCCTGTACTGAGGGTTCGTTGCCCAAACTTGCGCCACCAAGTCATGACGCTCAGCTTCTAGATGTTCACGGTATCTGGCCTCGATGATGTTTGTACGGCGACCATTCACATCATACATAGGGTCCAGAGAAAGAGATCTAGATGCTTGAGTTAGCATGCCAGGTTGATGGAGGTTAGTATAAAGTCAGCATGTCAAACCGTTTGTCATTTGGCACAACCAAGCTTTTGGAAAGCTTCTGAGTGATCTCTTCAATGCGCACTTTTAGTGCGTACATATCGGTATCCTCAAGACTCATACAGCCAGGAACTGAAGTTGGAAGGCTGTCAATACTAAAATCACTCTTGATTGACTCGCTTCCCCAACGAGACTTGGAATGCTTCTGGGCTGAAAGATTATATGATGGTTAGGTGGTGGTGACAACATAATATAAGAGGAATGCTAATTACCAGTGCCCGAACGTTGTTTTTCCCGTCCACGAGACAGAGCCTCCTGACTTTGCAAGTAAAGGTTAGAAAACTCTGAATTGTCAGGAATTTTAGACACGGATGAGTCTAAGACCATCCTTTCATTGGGGTCCGCAATAACTAGAGGGGTTTCGTCTTCAGCTGAAACAAGGCCAGGAAGCCGATGTTTTCTTTTGATGGGGATAGAATTTGTCCCTGTACAGGAGCAGTCCTTGTGCCACATTATGAAAATAAGATGTTCTCTTGGGCACCTGAGTTGAGTGTGTTGATGATCTGGAGTTGAGTGGTGTGAAAAGGAATGTTGAGGAAAAAGAGAGAAGGGAAGGGAAAGGAAGGCCACAAAGTGCTTATAATATGGTCAAGTGTGACTGTTGTCTACACTCCTCTGTTTAGTAATGGGGCATATGATCAAATCCTTATCATATCATGATAAGGGTAACCATGTTCCTGTTGTTTGTACATATCATAGGTAGAGAAGATGGAGAGATGGAGGCGATTAATACGTACTCGCAATGTCCTGGCGTTTGTAAAATAGACTGCTATTGCATACCTGAAGATCCTGAGGCTGGCCGAAACTTGGGTGGGATGCAATAGCCATCCGTTTTACAAACGTCATGACATTACCAGCAGGGGTAGTTACCCAGAGCAAAACAACCAGGTGAAATGCTGCCAAGCCTAATAATGGTGGTACGCCCGAAATACCCTTACACCTGAACACAAATTATTCTGTGTGCAGCCACAGATCGTTATCCCTGTGAACATCTCTGTTCCGCCAAGCCCAGCTTGCAGCCTTCCCGACTAGTCCCTGCATGTGGAACTTTATCATTTTTACTGCATAAAATCTAAGAATTACAGCGTGGGTTCCGCTGCGGTAGCAGTTAGATCACGTAGTGGGAGCAAAGTGATTATAGCTCTTGTGTCCAATGCGGGGTTAAAGCCATGCTTCTAGCAACTAAATACCTCTGCATAGCAGAGGTAAGATTCTGTCTTTAGCTGCTCTGATGTGGAACGCACCCAGTAATTCTTAGATTTTACATGGTAAAAGTGAGAAGGTTCCATATGCAGGGATTAGTCGGGAATGGTGCACACTGGGCTGGGCAGAATAGAGATGTTCGCAGGGATAATGATCTATGGTGTACTGGTACTGTAAAAACTCGAATAGACTGTGTGAGGGGTCAGCGAGGCGGCACCCTCAGCGAGGCGCGGCAAAGCTTGGCATATCTTGGCACGATGTCTTCGGAGCAAAGGTCACTCACACCTTTATTTTTTATCAACACCACTTAGAAACAACTCAACACAAACTTTTTAGGAGACTTGATCCCTCCAGAAAAACAACCTCTGAAGATTTGATCCCTTCAGAACAACCATCTCTGGAGATTTAATCCCTCCAGAGGTACTAGCTACAAAGAAATTGAAAAGTCAACCCTATTACCAGACTGAGTAGGTGTTATACTAGCCCTTACTTCCTCACCAAGATTTTCTGGAATATCCTCTTGGCCAAATTGACTTTCTGCTTGATCCTCGAGTAAGTTACCACACTCATATGTTCCATCATTCGAACTAAGATTTTGTCTCATATCCTCAAGGTGTTTTTCCAACTTTTCCAACTTTTGTTCTGCTTCAAAGATTTGTTGAGTAAGCTGCTTTTCCTCCTGGAGTAAGGCAGTGCCTGTCTTTCAGTGCTTGGGTAAACGTCCTTCCTCCTTCAGCTTCTCCACTTCATTTCTTTTACAAGTACAATCTGCTAACTTCCGCTTTCTCGTTATGACTAGGTTTGCAGTATTATGATACTTTTGCTCACTGGTCTGGTGCTCCTCAGTGGTTTGCGACTCAAAAAACTTCACAATATTGTCACGATCTATCCATGCCTCTCCTGATGTTGGTACTCTTGAATGATTGATTTTTTTCTTTTGTTGAGTATCAGCTAACTGTTTTTTTAGGTTCTGAATCTGATGCTCCTTTTCATCGATAACAGTAAGTGCCCTACTTGCACTTACTGCTATGTTACTAACAACTCTCTTGAGCCCCCAGGCCATTGGATCGTTGTTCGACAATGTTGAAAGTGCAACAAGTTCTTGATGCTCAATCTCAGGCTTGTTGATAGGAATTGGAAGGCTATTGATTTGGTGTGTGGAGAAGGTACTTAATGGCTGCAGATCTGGGACAGTTGAGTTGGTTCTGGGAGTACGGTAGTTATCGGAGTAGAGATTGTAGTCTTGGGATTCAGGATTTATTGCTTGAATTTTTGATATAATAATGTTTCGGTCAAGTGGGACAAGGCCTGTATTACAGAATCTACATTTAATGTTTTCGCAACTGAATGATGCCCAATGTGCGACCATGAGAATTTCATAAAAGTTGTCCTTCGAGACACCATATTCATGACTTTCAAATCATCTAGTAAGTTCCTTTTGATATTGGTGTTTATAAGGGCTAAAAACAGAGACATCGAGTGGTTATAAGTGGTGTGTCATGTGTGGAGGTAAACAGTAGGGAATAATCTTTTGTGATATACAGAATTCTAAAAATCCTGTATTGACGTGACTGCCATGCCCATCAAAGAAGAGTAACCGGTATTGGCCAGCAGCCTTCTGCACTGATATACGCTCGGAACCAAAGTTCCTTCTCAAAAATTCTTTTGCCATTTTTTCATCTATCCATCCGTTGTGGGAACGGCCAAATAAAATGTTTTCTGAACACCTTTGACTTTTTTGAACCATTCTGCTACAAATTCCTCTGCCTTGAGTATAAGTGTTGGATCAAGGGCAGTCCCATCTGCACATATACCCTCAACAACTGTGATGAATTCATGTGAACCATCTGTATTATTGTAAGTACTTACTTTAATCTAACTCATAACTCTAATAAAATAAGAAATTTTTTTTAAAAAAAGTAAACTGGAAAAATAGAAAAACAAACTTTGTGCATGATATCGTAACTGTCCATTTTCTCTTGAATCTTGTACTACTTCCAGGACTCATTCAGATTGTCCAAAAATAAGAAGAAACCTGATTTCATCAATATTGTAGGTATTATGTGGCAATATTTGATATTCGCTCACAATAACCTCTAACTAAATTCCAAATTTATTACCAAATCAGTTCTAACTTTTATAATTACTTTTATATAAATGAACACTATAAAATCATAAGACTACAATAATATTTGATAAAAAAAAAAAAAAAAAAAAGAAAGAAAGACAGAGCAATTCATGAGAGAATAATACCTCATCGAAGAAATGATTCATTAAGTCAACATTATTCCCACAAAGGTTTCGGATAAAGTCCAGCTGCTTGCTGAAAGGCGTCTTCAACTCAGGATGTCTTTTTTTAAATGCCTCTTCACATCTTTTCCTTAAAATCTCCTCTGGCATCCTTTTGCGTAAAAGAGATACGGCAATTTCTTGCAGCTGCCATATCATTGGAGGAAAACGAAGATCGCAGTGAAAGTAGCAGTGTTCAACAACTGTTCTTTCCTCTTCTGGTGTCAGCTTCTGCCTTTGCTGACCTTCTTCATCACGGTTTTTTTGCCCTTGCTGCCTGTGCATCACCATAGTTGGAGCTGCTCCCACCATTCCAGCAGCAACTATGAGACTAGGGGCGGTCCCATTACTTGCCATCTTAATGGCTATTTGTTCTTGGACTTGGACTCGGATTTCACAATTTTTTGAAGTCATGATAATAGTTCTTTGCTCAAAAGAAATAAAAAAGAAAGATAATGCAAGATGTTTCGATTCCTCACTTTCAGTAGAGATCCAATGATGAAATTTACTTTTCAAACTATTCTTACATACCAAGCATGCCAAGATTTGCCGCACCTCACTGAGGGTGCCGCCTAGCTGACCCCTGACACAGTCTAATTAGACCATGTGCTATGTCATTGGGCTTTCCTCTCTCAGTAAGGTCAAAAAGTTTTTTTTTTTTTTATCCCATCATGGAAGGGGGAAAGGGGTAGTGTTTTTGCCCCCTTTCCAGAGAAGGGAATTTTTGACTACATAGCACAAGTATAAATAAGAACCCCTCCCCCCAAGAAGATCAGAATCCTCAGACTCCTTTACATTCTCTTCATCCCTTTTTGAAAAGGATATGCTATAGTCTACAAATTTTACACCTCTTCTTTCACCCCAGACATGTCTCTACCCCTCAACAAGGACATCCTCAATGCCATGGCATACCGAACTACCCTCCCCCCCTCCCCGCTAGGGGGACCAAGAAGCACCACAAAGAGCCCAAGGCGCTACTCACCATCCCTCCTCCCACCACGCTCCCCCCACGGAGTCCCACTATAAACCCTCCTCCCAATGTTCTCCAAGATTGAACACACCACCAGCTGCCCCAACAAAGCAATAAATGTAGGAAACAGGATAGTAGCCCAAGGAAGCACCTTCCCCAATGTCTGCAGAGAGCTAAGATGCAACGAGACCTACTATGTCCAGCTAGCAAATATGGCATCGGCAGCAGAAGTGAGGCCCAGAATTAGCGCCCCCCTCCTGGGTTTCCGCACCTCCCTCCAGAAAATCTTGCTGGATCAAATGGTCAACATGATGGACCAGGAAGCCCTGGCTCAATTAGTAGCACAAGCATCCTCATTTTGACCATCCTAAGAAAGTCCAATCATGGTATTTCAGATACCCCCCTCCTCCCTCCCCTCCTCCCACATGGGCCTAGTACCATACATACAAATCCCAGACTCTCAACCAGCTGCAGACATAGCCATGTCCCTAGGAAATAGCTGAAACTCAGACAGCACAGGTATAGGAGACAGCCAACATGCTGCCACCTCCTAGGAAGTACCGAGAAGAGTCCACTTCTCCTCCGCTATTGCAAGCTTCACAAAAATGCCGGAAATCCTGGGAACAAACTCTAGAAACTTCACCTCAGAGCAAACAAAAGCAGCCCTGATGCCCAGCAACAAAGAATGAAAGAAAAAAACAGTGGAAACCTCCAACTACCTCGGTAACACCCTTGCACCACTCATCCTGACAGGAGATGATGGAGAAACCATCCTAGACCTCAGCACTCCCAAGCTCATAAGAGAACATATGGGAAGCAGCACAGCCCTCATGACTAACATAGTAGTAGCCATACTTCTAACAACCCTAGAAGACTCACTAACCAAGAAAATGAATGAAATAGAAAATAGGATAATGGTGGCAATACATGAGGGAAAATCCCAATGACCCACCAACAGAACATGCACCCCGGTGCAGCCTGCAAAACCCAGCCCAACCCACCCTCGGCAACAACTTGGACAATAAACTTGGAAGGGGCCCCACGGCCCTGACAGCTACAGCAACCACAACAACAGCAACAAGCGCAACAACAGGCAACAGACCAATACCCTCCAGAACCAAAAAGAGGAGGACCCCCCTGGTACCAAATAGAATAAGGCCAAAAACAAACCCAATCCCCCAGACCTATGCAGCAATACTTTCAACAGCCATAGATATGGAGAGATACCAGATCATCAAAAGAAAAAGAAAAGGAGCGAATACGCCATGAATAAAAGTCACCAAAGAAGCACCCACAGCCCTATCTACCCCACACAGCAGACAGAGATGCCTTCTGATCTGTTCGGTAGAAAGAGGCCAAAGGATAGGAGGAGGGAAGGGCTAACACCAATGAAAGCTAGAAATACAGTCAATAACATATCAAGGGTCAAATTCGCATGTGCAGAATTCAACAGAAATGATGACCTAGTCCTAACAACCCTCCAAGACCTCCCAGCAGAGCCGGACCTCAACGATGCCTGGGCCATAACCAAAGCCCTCAATGATGAAGGAATATTCAGATTTAGTATAACAACAGATGTGGCAACCACCAACATCATCATTGATGGTGTACCCCTGGGAGAAGATTGGAACCGGGAAGACTGGCAGATAGGCGCAACTAATTGGGTAGACTGAGAAAGCGAAATCTCAGACTACAACCCAGCCATCTGGATCATGGATAGGCCAAAATAGATAAGGTCCCCAGTAGCCCTCAAAGCCGACAACAAAACAAAATCCTCGGTGATCGTAGTGGTGGAACTCAATAACTCGGTCAAGGAATCCCTAGAAATGACCAAACCATCACTGGCAATACTAGGCCAAAGGTGCACCTTCTGGAAATATATGAGATCAGACTCATCAATATGCTGTGAAAGGTACCTACAGCTGGGCCACCACACCATCTACTGCTGACTTGTGCCCATATGCAAGTACTGCAACGACAACCACCATACCAAAGACCACTACTGCACCATGCCATAATGCACAATTGGGAAAGGAAGAACCTGCTCTCACACTATAAGAAAATGCACCAACTGTGAAGAGACATCACACTTTATCGGAGACAGATACTGCCCAACTAGGACAAGGGCCCAATCACTAATCACAAAGACAAAGGAACCAGAGACAAGAGAGGAAGAAGAATTAGAGGAAGAAGAAACGGAAAAAGGGTCAGGAAAGGGAATAGACCGACAAACAACACTGGAAACCTGGCTCAACTCAAGCCCCCATAACTGATTATAGCAACCATAGACATAATATACCACAATGTCGGTGGGTCCATGAACATTGTCACAGAGTTACTTGAGGCCTCACAAAAACTCAAACTGAAAATAATAGCACTAACAGAATGCCTTCTGGAAAACAATGATTGGATTCAAATCCAAGGATACACATGTTACGCAAAGATGACAGCGGCTAGGTACAGCTGTGCTACCTACATCAAAAATGAATATACCCACATGTTCATAGTGGAAAGAATAGAACAACAATACACCTTGCGATAGACAAAAGACACTAAAATCATGTTTGCCTACCAAAGGCCAACATCAGAAGACTTTGACCAATATGACAACTGGCATAAGAGATCCTGAAACATCATTATAGGAGACCTCAACACTATACACCCAAGCTGGTCTGCAGGAGTAATCAACAAAGCAGGAAAACAACTCAAGGAATGGACCAAAGGAAGAAACCTAATTATGCACAACCCAAACTCAATCACGCACCCCCCAGCAAGACTCAGGAATGCAGGCACAACTATAGACCTGGTAATAGGAGAACGGAGCATGCTAATCAAAATGCAAAACATAACTATAGCCTCTGGAGGACATAAAGTGATCAGCATCAAATGCCCAGAGATCCGCTGGAAATACACAAAGGAAAGAACACTGAGATACGACAAGGCAGACTGCGGTAGTATCAGGACAGACCTCCTGAACATGGACTCCACAATTGACTGCCCAAGAAAAGTCCAAGAGGAGCTCACCAGGATCATACTAAAACACACACCATCATCAAAACCAGGAGGGAAAGCCTTCTGGAACAAGGACCTAGAAAAGGAAAGAAAGGAACTAGTGATACTAGTGCACTCCGAAGCTACCAATGAGACAATCAAAGACAAGAGAAAGGCTTTCAAGAAGAACATTGCACAAGCCAAACTCGAAGCTAACAGCAAGGCACTACAGGAAGAAACGGACCCACAATGCTTCCAAAGCATCAAACCCAGAACAACCAAGCACCCCATACCAGCCCTCAAAAAAGAGAATGGGAACATAGCAGCAGAGTACCAACACATAGCCGAGGAACTGCAGAGAGCACTGTATGGGGGGGAACAGAGAAGAAGCCTGCACCTACTGACAATAGAACCTGACAAGCTCAAGACAGAACTGCTGGATGCAACTATTAAAGGCTCACCAATGGGGCCACCCCAGGACCAGACCACATCCTAACAAGGTTAATCAAAAAGTTCAAGAGGCTGAGAGCAAACCTCTTGGAAGCCACGATGAATAAAACATGGAAAGAAGGAATGCCAGACCAGTGGAAAACCAGCAAAACCATCCTAATCCCCAAAGCAAAAAAGGCCACATACACCATCGCCAAAAGCTGGAGGACAATACAACTCCAATCTATCCTAGCCAAAATACTAGAGAGAGTGGCAGTACACCACATAGCCAAACTCGAACTCCTAGGGACAAACATGTATGAAGGACGAAAAAACCACAGCACAACAGATGCCATCCAAGCCCTACATGATATCATCACTAAAGCCAAACACAATACATGTCTCACAGCACTAGACATAGAAGGTGGCTTCGACCACCTTCAAATGGACAAAGGCTGTGAAACAATAGGAAATAAAAACGCACACCTAGGGCAATGGGTAAGGCACTGGGCAGCTAACAGGAACATGAGCTATAGGTTCAATGGGAAAAGCTCGAGTCCCTTCATCACAGACAATAGAACCCCTCAGGGCTCTCCACTCTCACCAATACTCTTCCTCATTAGCACAAGAAACATGGTGGCAACCCAGACACCAGACACGACAAACACCTCGACAAGAATCCTCACATACGTAGATAACTTCCTGGTAGCCACAACATACCAAAACAAGGATGAAGGGCAAACATCGCACCAAAACACAATAAATGAAATCCAACGAAGAGGGAGGGAGGTAGGATACGAACTATCTCACCCCAAAACCAAGAGAATACACATCAAAACACCAAGACAGGTACAACTCTCACCAAGTGTAAGCTCCACAAGGCCATCAGAGAGTGAAATGATGAGGTGGCTGAGATACTTCATCACAAATGACTTCAAATGCGAAGGGCACATCAGGCAATGGATCGCTAAAGCAAGCAAGACCAGCTACCAGATAACGGCAATGACAGAAAGATACCAGGTCAGAGGCCTCAATACACGGACAACACTGAGACTAATACAAGGGCTACTGATACCCCAACTGATGAATGGCATTGAAGTCTGGAAATCAAAAACAGGAATCCAGGAAGTGCAAACAACCCAGAATAGAATCCTATGAATCACATTCAGCATAGAACTCAAAGTACCAAACAAAGCTGTCTACGCAAAACTGGGAATCCCCCCCTCGACCTCTACACCGAATACAGACACAACCAGCTCGCGCTCTGGGTCAACTACCTGGAAAGACACATGACAAGCACCAAAGAATGGGCCAAATCAAGGGCCAACAAGATAATCCTAACATCCCTCAACATAAAAATAAGGAAAGAAAGTCTGAAAAGGCACCACCTGGATAAATAGAAAAAATGACTAGAAGACGCAAACTTTAGATACAAGGGATAACCAAGGGAGAAATATGGACACCACCGAGAGTCTACGAGACAACAATTCGGAACCCTGATTCACCTCAGAGGAGTATGAGGATGGCCGTACCAGGACACCTTTGGTAAGAGATGCAAATACCCATGCGACAGGGACATCATCACCCTGGAACACCTAATGAACTTCTGTGGGATAATCAGACCCACTACTGCCCAGCTCCACAATGACAAAAACCAGAAGGAGCTCCTGGAATGGACAGAGAAATGGCCAGACTCCATGAAGACCAGGCCAAAACAACAACAGGCCAGGGACACCACATAAATCCAAGGATCCGCAATAAATATGCCCACCTTACAACTGGCATGAGGGTTAAGGGAAGCAGCACCCAGACCACCAACAAAGAGGACAACCCGCAGAATATGCAACAAAATCATAGTCTGAACAAAGAGAGCAGAAGACAGCTATATGAGGGAGCATGGACGTGGTATCTGAAACAAGCAAAAGAAGGGGAAAAGGTGAGGAGAGGAGGGCCCCGAGACCTAGGGGAGCAAAGCTGAGACGATAGTATTTCATTAAGTACACAACCACTGGGCACAGAGGCGACGGGGTGGGTTTCCTTAGCAACAGATAATATTTCATTAAGTACATGACTACTGAGCACAGAGGTGACAGGGTGGGTTTCCTTAGCAGTGGATAATATTTTATTGAGTACACGACCACTGAGCATAGAGGTGATGGGGTGGGTTCCTTTAATGATGGCGTTATTTCATTGAGTACATGACTACTAGGCACAGAGGTGATGGGGTGTGTTTCCTTAATGAGGGATAACATTTCATTAAGTACACGACTACTGGGCCTGGAGGGGACGGGGTGGGTTTCCTTTATGCTTCCAAGGGGAAAATCAAAAAGCTGAGGAGTGAGAAGAAGGGGGGGAAGGGGAGTCTCCTTTGTCAAAAGAACCAGAGGGAGGGTCTGGAAGTGGTAGGCAAACAGGTGGAGAGGGGGATTTTCTTTTACAAGGGGGCCTTGGCTGAGGGAGTATCTCAAGCCGAACAGCGATGCTATTTAGTTCGTGGTCTGTGTATTAGTTAGAGCTGCAGGCATAAAGAATACAAATCAGGTTACACATAGCACACAGTCCAATTACCGTATAAACTCGAAAAACTTGGTATGCACGGGCAGGGATAATGTGCATTTGAGCCACGCACTAGTGCCCAAAAGAAGCAGCAATGACAACAAGTGGTAATGAGCCCTATTCTGAGAAGCAACTCTCACACTGTATTCAGGAGACCAGGATGTGTATGGGCAGACTGGAGAAAATATACCAGTGTAACTTGAGTCCTGCTCTCCAAAATAGTACGCCATGTAGGTGGTCCATACCCCAGACCATGCATGAGGGGCTTGGCTGCATACCGAGTTTTTCGAGTTTATACGGTATTCGAGTTTCTGCGGTAGCGCACAGAATAATTGGTACTGTAGAATCTCGAGTGGGCCTTTTCAGTGGCCATGCTCTTGGCGGAAAAACCTCTCAGATACCATTCACTAAGAAACATACCATCCAAAAAAAATAAAACCTGAACAGAGAAAATAAAAAAAACAGACCAAAAGGAGAAGCACAGACTTACTGTAGCTATTGAAATTGTCATGCAAGAGATCATTAACTTCGAAGGTAGCAGGAGAGTTCAAAATTTTTCTTTTTGGCAGCGAGATTCAAATTGTATAAAAAGAATGTAGTTTGAAGTTATTGAAAATTGGGTCTACCGGTACAGACCCTCGAATCAAGCTGGTTTATTCACTCTATTTATTTAAAAACACACACACAATTTTATTATTTTCATGGCCCATTCATTGTTTTGATGGTCTATTCGCAGTTGCGATAGAAACTGTGATCATAGCTGGAGGTTTTACACTTTTACGATGGTATATTCCTCGGTGGTGGGTATCCGAAAAGTTGGTACAGTACACCAAGCGCATGGCAAAGAAAAGGTTTTCTCGTTTGCCAATTGGTACCTCAACTCCATCAATAAGAGCCATCTCAGTTTGAGTATAGTGCAAGAAAACCAAAACATGCACCAGAATCACCGCCAAGATGCAACCGGATCAGTGCCAAGATTTTGAGTGAAGCTCTAAGATTCCTATCGGTATTGTGGCAGGATATGTGGGGCTGAGGAATATCAAGGCGTACTTTTGCGGGTGATGACAATTGGAACGAACACGGCCACCGATTTCAATTGATGTAAAGTAAAATAAGACACAGGAGTTCTGAAGGTGTAGGGGAAATAAGGAAGCGATGATGCGCAAAAAGAAAAATATGGATGAAGAGTAAAGACGAATTTCTATTGGAGGATTTATGTGCTGTTGATGCGTGCAACTATGTTCCCGTATATCCTTCGTTGGGTCGGTGATTGACTGATGTCCCGAATCACGCCCTTCCTAGAGGGGTACGGAGCCTCCTTATATACAATGTCCTCTCCCAGCGAAACATAGAAACAAACGAACAGTGAACAAAATTTACGAAAGAAATACATGGAAAAACTATGGAGGGTACACTTCATCTTTGCTGCATCAGGTGTCATACTCTACAATAATGACTCCATCAATAGGCTATGAGCACATTACCGAGCTCAACAGTATTCTGTTTACGAAAAGAGACTGCGAGTCCATTGCGTAGCTCAATAGTGTCCCGTGTCTATTGCAAGGCTCAACAGTATCCGCAGTGACCAGGCTTGAGACATGTTTTACCCAATCAAACTCTGAGGTGTGGTTGAGATGGTGTTGCATTGTTTAATGTTTACCCGCAAAAACAACACCCTTTCAACCATCAAAATCATCTTTATTAAGCAGTTACTGGATATTAAAAAACCACTACAGGATTCTAGCTAGCTTTCGCTTTCTGGTAGTGGTTTTTTTATCTTTATCAAGTGTTGGATGGAGCCGATTTTGAAGCGCAGAGAACATACAAATTCCGGTGCATGTTTTGGTTTTCTTGCACCATACGTGCAATACGCATCCAGTAACTCTGGCGCGTTGCACAAGCCAGCTTTGACTGTCCAACTTTTGCACATATTTTCATTTAGACTTCAGCGTATGCAATGTGCCAGAGGATATGGGAAACGTTTTTCCCAATTGAAACACAGGGGTGCGCTCGATACCTGAGCTTGAGTGGCGACTGTGAATGGTCATTAGGGAGGTTCTGCTATGTTACGACCATCGTAAATTGAACTACACTTATTTTGTAGCGGGTATGTGTGTTGCAACCAGGTCAGAACGTTGAAGATTTTGCTATGTACAGCTCGAAACTTGGTGTCGGTTGCAAAGTTTGTGCTTAAGGTGTTAGTGCCAATTACACCAAAATATGGTAAACAACAGTGTAGACAAAGGCCTGTTACGACAGCCTTATTTAAGAACTGTTCTTAAGACTTTACTAGCGTGGCCAATAGATATATTAGTCACGTGAAAATGATAAACAAAGTTTTGATGGCTTCCTTTTTTCAAGCTTGCGGTGATAAGACACGTGACTAATATATCTATCGGCCACGCTAGTACAAAAGTTGAGCCACAGTGCACTTACCATAGAATTTGACCATATAGAGACCGTTGCCAAGGGAGTTATACTCGTGCCGAGGTTGTAGCTGGCAGCCACAACCTGGGGCACTCCTACAGAGTGCCTGACAGCTCAACACAACTTTACGGCTCAACACAACTTTGTGGCTTACCATAGTAACTTTGTGGCTAAACACAACTTTATGGCTCAACACAGTTTTGTAGTGTAATATAATATTATTTTGTAGTAAGATACTCTAGTAAAGTAGTACTTGTATTCTATTACATATTTATTTCAGCAACTTTACATGTTGCTCAATTCCCTTAACAATAAGCCTAGATACTTTGTTTTTATATGCCTGAATAGTAGTCATGGCCTTTACCTCTGCCTTTGCCTTTACCTTTATCCTTGCATTGATCTCCTTTGCCTTTGCTTTTATCTCGTCGAGGAAGGGTTTATGCTGAGCTTGCTGTGCTCTTTTCCCTGCATTTTGTGCCTTACGCAATTGTAGCTCTGCTTTTTCAACCTCCATCTCTTCCCTCTGTTTCACCATTTGACGTGCCTCGGAGGCATATATAACTCCTCATTTTTGAATCTACCTTCTGCTTTGAGCCCTGCATCGAGCACTCCTGGCTTGGTCTGCCACTCTGGTATTATCCATATGTTCCATAGCTAATGCTTCTGATTGTGCTAGGGCCAAGCCCCCTTGTAGAATGAGCTTGAGGCATTGCTGAAAGTCAGGTGAAAGATCTTTAGCATCATCGAGAAGCTCTTCACCCTCGGTTTTAGAACTTGTGATCGTAAGTAGAATGCTGGCAAGTGATGCAGGAACTGATATTTCATAATTGATAGTGGTAGGAGCTGCCTTGCGTAGTTTTGAAAGGATGAGCTCAGGATTATATGGTATAAGGCTGGTGGCCCGGAAAGCTGATTCAACAGCAGATACCTTGAATGTTTGTTGGCGGATGGAATGATTCTGATCAAGAAATCTCACTTTGTTAAAGTCTCCGCTTCCCATTCATGTTGCAGCTTCAACTGCCTCAGAATGGTAATGCTTGTATGGCTGAAAGACTACTACATCCAATGGTTGAAGGAGATGGCTTGAATGAGGTGGAAGACAAAATGCAACAATTTTATAAGTATCACAATAGTTAAGGAACTGCTTGGTGCAATGTGTGCCAATTCCATCAAGGAGTAGAAGCCTATATGATCCAACTTGTCACAATGCCGAGAATCTTTGAAAATGAGCATGTCACTTAATGGTCAAATCATCATTATTGTAACCACTTTCGGAGGTGCTGACCAAGTAGTCATCTGGGATACTGGTTGAGGTGTACCAGAGCTGTTGGTGGATAACATCAGGTACAATAATCATGAGAGATGAGACTGCACCATCGCCACTAATTGTTTCACAAACACTGACAAGTTCACAATTGGTGCAGCTTGGAAGGTATGCTTGAGGATTTGGATCTCTTGTAATGACCCATTGGTCTCGTCCTATTCCAATATGGAAGCCAGTTTTCTCAAAGTTGTACCGATCAGCCTCTTGAATATCATACTTGGTGCAAACCTTGTGATATTGTTCAAACCAGGCTCAAATGGCATGTGCCTAATGTGCATGTTTTTGATCAGCATCAATCGTTTGTTGCTTCCAAATCAAGTACTCCGCATGACAATTCAAAAACCAAGGTGCCCACTGAGCACTGACAGTAGGGGCTGGTCCTGGCCCCGTATGGGTATATTGGAGTATCACATTTGCACAGCTGGACACCATTGGCTGGTGGGCACTTGTTTCTATCTTGTCAAGACGGTTGAGATATTGGCAAACTGCCAGTTCTCAATCATCAGGCAGCTTATGGTTTGTCCTGGGTCATTCTTGACTTGATTGTCAGCCATGCAAACGGGCGCATAGTTGGGTAATAGGTATTTCATGGGTGTGAGCAACTGCGGCAATATTTGTATTCTGGTTTTCAGAAGACTCCATGAAGTTAATATCTGCCTGGATGTGTATTTCGATTTCCGCATAAGGTTCTCTCTGGCTTGGGAGAATAAAGGCTGATGTTGGTGGCATAATTTGTAGTGGGTGAAATGGTCCACAATGTGGTCTTAAGATGTTGCAAAAATGTCACTTATCCTACAGGGTTTTCTTGGTTTACAAAATAATATTATATTACACGACAAAACTGTGTTGAGCCACAAAGTTGTGTTTAGCCACAAAGTTACTATGGTAAGCCATAAAGTTGTGTTGAGCTGTAAAGTTATGTTGAGCTGTCAGGCACGCTGTAGGAGTGCCCCAGGTTGTAAGCCAGTGAACATCGGGGGTTGTGGCTGGCAGCCACAACCTTGGCACGAGTATGCTAAGCTTTACTTATTTGGGAGCTCAGTTAAGACATGAAAGGAACCTCAACACATTTACTGTAACCCCTCCTATTATTAAGACCTACCGCGACACCAATATTATCTCCTCCCTAATCCCAGCCAGAACTACACCTACGATACAGCCTCTGGATATTGTGATCAATAAGCCTTTCAAAAGATTAGTGAAAGAGTTTATGGTAGAACTCAGAGAGCTGGAGGAAAAAACAGAGGAAATTGAAAAATGGAGTGTTGGTTAACACCAGATTGTTACAACTGAGGCTGTAGGTAAAGCTTGGTAGGAATGGTATCATAGTGATTTATCGTGGAAAATTGTATTTCAAATCTTCCAAGATACTGGCATTTCATTACCAGTTGATGGCCTCTGTGATCACAAGTTAAAAATCAAAGAGTGTACTCAGGAAGAACTAGCAATTGCTGATTTGGCATGATCAGAAGCTGAAATGGGCTATGGTGTAGTGGAGGCAGAAAATATGGAGCTTCTTGAAATGGAGGATCACCAAGTAGAATTTAGACTACAGGATGAAAACTAGAGTAGTCCTTCTATTGACATTTCTTTTTCTTTTTTCCCTCCTAATATAGTTTAGCTGAATGTCAATCCTGTACGTAGCCAGCTTGGTAACAGTCTCTATATGGCCAGATTCTACAGTAGACAAACTAGGAAAAATTAGCATTGTTGTTCTGGCAATAAGTACAAGGTCTGGCAAGAAGTTATGGAACAGTTATTTCTTATTCAGGTTAACAAGCTAAATATATCCCTGTCTGTTCCGGTTAATTGTTCATACCCTTATATGAGTACTCAAGTACTCATGTCACTGGATTGATATTGTATAACCTTTATGGGTATAATGCATCTTGGAGTAGTAATGGGGGTTTTGTAAGCAAAATTTGAAGTATCATACTGGATACAAGCATCACAAAGCACAATGAAGACATCTATGGGTGTGTGAGATGAGCCACATGCACACAAAGGAGTGAACACAACAGCCTATTATGGGGTAGGGTAACCGTCAATAGTTTGGTTGGTCTAAGCTTTATGCTTTTTGAAGTAAAGTAAGGTAAAGTAGGATGAAAACAAAGATTGTCAAGGCAGGCTCAGAGAGTTGTATGTGTAATGATTTTTTCAAGATTAAAATAATAAATAAATTAATAAGCTCACTTCTCCATTGCTTGATATTTCTAATAGCTGGGGAGTACCTCAATATTTATATTCCATGTTTGGATTATCATGGGCTATAACCAACTCTCATACTATGTAAGTACCTCTGTTGAAAACCTCTTATTTTTCCCATGTGTGAACACTCCTGACCTCGAGAATATTTGCCCTGCTTAGCTTTGATCTCTTCAAACTCCTATTTGTTTCTGAGGGTGTGAACACTCTGCTAGTAGTTAGTCTTCAATCTCTCCACCATATGAACTTATATTGAATATGCTGCCCTAATGGTGACCATACCAATCATTTTATCTCAAAACATAAAGTGATCAGTTGTAATAAATGAGTGCGACTATTGCATTGCATATTTATGAATTGCAAAACTAGTTAGACATGAAAAGGATTCTAGACCTGGATCGAGCCAATAGCTCACCAAACCAAAACCTCTCATACTGACTCTTGAGTAGTCCCTCTTGGAGTGCTACTTCTTTCAAAGTGAGAGGTTCTGCTATATGGCTACACTTTGGTGCCCTAGGCTCAGGATATTCAAGTCACTAAAGGTTTGTTCCCAAATTGTCCCATTACCTATCAGGCATAATATTTAACTGCTGATGTACAGGATAACAGCTTGCTCAAAACGTAACCAAATCTCTTCAAGTTACTTCTCACAAGTCGCCAAAGGTGCCCTCCCATATACCCTATAGACAGCATCTGGTCAGACAGATGGTGACAATGTATATGGGATTATGCTAAAGGCTTCATTTGATGTTGCTAAAGTGTCAGGACGCAACTCAGTCATAATACCATGATGATGCCCAGTCCCTATATCGGGGCTGCAGGGGTATGGTAGAAATAATCCTGAGTAAAGGCCAGGTAATTTTGGCCCTTTTTCTCAATATGCCTAACAGTAACTCCCTCTCTCAAGACTTCATCTTGAACATCCCTTTTAAAATAAAATATAAAATAAAATAAAAAACCTTACTTAGGAACTCAACATGTTAGGGTAAAAAACTTTACACATTTGC
This sequence comes from Choiromyces venosus 120613-1, assembly GCA_003788595.2. Taxonomy (NCBI): domain Eukaryota; kingdom Fungi; phylum Ascomycota; class Pezizomycetes; order Pezizales; family Tuberaceae; genus Choiromyces; species Choiromyces venosus. The sequence goes on from ML120580.1 coordinate 52,457, forward strand.
TTGGTCTTGCAAAGAAAACCTTGCCATAGTATTCCAATCCTGCCCTTCTGCTCATGCCAAGGTTGTAGCATTTGGCCGCAACCGCTACATGTTTACAGGTTTACAACTGGGGGTATTCTAAAGAGTACCTCACAGCTCAACAGAGCTTTGTGGCTTACCATAGTAACTTTGTGGCTCAATACAACTTTGTGGCTTGATAGGACTTTCATGTTTAATATCACTATGAGGCTTAATACAACTTTGTAGCTAAATATATTCAGAGTTTAATTATAACATTCTATTTTATATCAAATTCCGCAACCTTGCATGTTGCATAATCCCCATCATGATCAGCCTAGATATTTTCTTTTTATATACTCGAGCCAAATGCCTTCCTTTTGCCTGTGCCTTTATCGCATCAAGGAAAGGTTTATATTCTGCTCACTTTGCCTATTTCCTTGCATTTTGTGCCTTATGCAACTGCTGTTCTGCCTTTTCAACCTCAGCATCCTTCCTCCTTTTCACCATATCATGTGCCTCAGAAGCATATAACACTCTAACCTTTTGTATTTTCCTTCGGCTTCCAGTTCTCCTTGTTGCATTCCTGGCTTGCTCTACAGCTCAGGTACTTTCAAAGTGTTCTATTGCTAATACACCTGATTGGGCTAAGGCCAACACACCTTGTAGTATAAGCTTAAGCCTTTCCTAGAATTCTAGTGACAGATCCTTTGCATCATGCTGTAACTCGTCACCCTGGGTCTTAAGGCTCGAAATTGTAAGTAGAATACTGAAGGCATATCCAGATGGTAGTATTGCAAGTCAGTCAGGTGTAGGAGCGACTTCACGAAGCTTTGAAATAACAACATCAGGATTGTATGGAATAAGCTGCGTAGCCCTGAAAGCAGACCTGACAGTTGATGGCTTGAAAGTTTGGTGACATATTGAATCGATCTTATCCAGAAACTCACATTTGTTGACATCCCCACATCCTATTCGAGTTGCTGCTTCTACTGCCTCAGTGTGATAATGCTTGTATGGTTGAAATACTACCACATCCAATGGCTGAGGAAGGCAGAAAACAATAATCTTATGCTCATCACAATAGTCAAGAAATTGTTTTGTATCATGGGAGCCAAAACCATCGAGGAGTAACAGTTGATAAGCTCCCACCTGTTATTTGGCTGAGAACTGTTCAAAATGGATAAGTTAGTTTATTGCCAACTCATCATTATTGTAGCCAGTTTCCGATGTCACAACAAGGTAATCATCTGGTATGCTTGTGGTTGTATACCAGTGCTCTTAGTGGATAATACTAAGGACAATAATCATTAAAGGTAATACTGTCCCATCACTACTAATCATTTCACAAATAGTGACAAGCTCTTGATTGGTCGAACTAGCCAAGTAAGCTTGCTGATTTAGATCTTGAGTAATGATTCATTGATCCTGTCCTATTCCAATGTGAAAGCCCATTTCATCAAAGTTGTATTTGTTGCTATACTGAATGCCATACTCTTCACAAATAGCAAGATACTTCTCAAACCAAGCTTAAATATTGTCAGGCTGGTGGGCATTTTTTCAATCAACATCGATTGTTTGTTGCTTTCTAATAAAATACTCGGGATGATGATTTAGGTACCGCTGGGACCAGTGATCACTTACAACCGGTGCTGGCTCTGGACCAGTATGAGCATGTTGCAGAATTGTATTCGCAGAGCCAGTAACTATTTGCAGCCGTCTACTTGTACCAACTTTATCTAGACAGTCAAGATACTGACAAACAGTCAGTTCTTGGTCATCAGAAAGCTTTTGGTTTGTTCTTGGTTGATGTTGTCATGACTGATGACCCTGTAAATGAGCTCGAAGTCTTGTTACTAGTATTTCGTACTTGCAAGCAATTGTGGCAGTATTTGGATGCTCATTTTCGCTTGTTTCAATGTAGGCAATTGCAGCCTGAATTCATATTTCAACATCCCCATAAGGCTCAACCCAGTGGCTTGGTAGAATATAGGCTGGTGCTGGTGGCATTGTTTCTTGTGGTGTGGATGGTATTATATGTTAATAAGAAGAGCTTCTTTTCTACTGTAAAGTTATATTAATTTACAAAGTCCTGTCAAGCCACAAAGTTGTATTGAGCCACAAAGTTACTATAGTAAGCTACAAAGCTCTGTTGAGCCACAAAGCTCTGTTGAGCTATCAGGTACTCTTTAGAGTGCCCCCAGTTGTGAGCCTGCGAACATGCATGGGTTGTGGCTGAATGCTGCAACCTTGACATGAGTAGGCATTTTGGGTTTTGACCTATGAAATTCTTTTAACAATTCTGCCACACATTCTAGGTGCTCTGGAGGCTCCCAGGTGTTCTCATCTTCAGAACAACCTTTCCATTTCCCAAAATATTGGAGCTCTTAGAGGACTTTATTTCATCCTCTAACTCTTCTTGTATAGGAGATCATTTCATTCCTCACAGTTCTCTCCACTTCCGACTCTAAATCAGCTTCAATTTCTTCTGGGTCATGGGGTAGCTATGCCTCTCTGGGCCAAATAGAAACTCAGTAGGGCTCAAGCTGCACCACATGAAATACCAGATAGATTTTCCACTCATCAGGTATTTGGAGTTTGTAGGCTCATTCACCTTTCTTCTCCAATACTTTGAAAGTCCCATAGAGCTTCGGTCTCAACTTTTTTGCATGCCTTTTTGATTGCATATTCTTGCCATTGAGCATGACTTGATTTCTAATTTTTATCTCAGGTTGCTCTCTGGCTTTTCGATTGTAATATCTTGAGATGGTCTCCTGCATTGACTCTAATAGCGCCTTGGCCAGCCCACATATACTTTTCATCTAGTGTACATAAATATCTGCATCCAGATTTTGAGCCTCGTGTTCGTTCATCCATTCAGTCTATGGATAAAAACTATAGTTCGCAAAGAAAGGAGTCATTTTGTATGCATTAGTGGTAGAGTTATTTGATGGAGGTATGCAAACAATCTCACGGAAGCGGTGCAAAAGGATAACTTGCTTGTGAATGGATGGAGTTGTAATAGTATTCATTGTGTGTCATTTCGACTCGTCACTGTCTATGGTTGCTAGCTAACAGCTACTTATAGAGTGGATAACTACCACATGTATAACCCTATACATCAGTCACATCTATCATGCCCTCATGCTTCGCATGTCCACCCTTCTGTGTTCCCTCATCCAAGCCCTAGCTGCGATCTGTATTCTACCATTCCCCTAGTGGGATTATTATACCATCACTCCCCCTAATCCCGCGTAGGCTAAAAAAAAAAAAAAAAAAAAACACAAACAATAATAATAATAATAATAATAATAATAATAATAATAAAAATAAAAATAAAATAAAAAATTAAATCTATCTAGTACATCCCCAGCATCTCCAGAAATAGACTATGTTTTCTCTTCTCCAAAGCCTTGCTAAATCCATGAGTGACCATCTCATCTATTCTAAGATACTCAATACGGGCTGCCCCCAATCCTATAATCTCCTTCAACCAGAAATATCGCGCACCAATGTGCCTTGTAGAAGCCCGAAAACGACCATTGACTAGACTTGTGATACATGCTTTATTGTTGTTGTATAGCTCAATCTGTAGTCCTTTGCTATCTTTTTCTGCTGGGTATAGCTCGCCCAAAACCTTCTGTAACCATATTCCTTCCTCTGTGGCCAGGGCGGTAGCATTAAACTCTGCGTTCACTGTTGATTTCGCCACGGTTCTCTGTTTTAGGGATCTCCAATTGACCATTGATCTGTATGGGTCAGTGATCATAAAACTGCTTGTTGATTTCATTCCATCAGTCGCCCCTGTGAAATTGACATCAGCGTAGACCTTAAGCACAAGATCTCCCAGCTTCTTGTCTTTCACCATTGTCCTCTGACCTAATAACAGCTTATACTCCTTAGTTGTCTGGAGATAACTCATTATTCTCTTTACTGTACTCCAATGTGCACCGGATAGGTCTGCTGCGAATCAGCCAACAAGGCTGGTAACATAGGCGATATCGGGGCATGAGGTGATAGTTGCATATGTAAAGCTTCTGACTGCCTCTTGATATCTTTGCAGGTCAATGCTCTCCTCCACTTCTGTCCTCTTGTGCAACTTAGCTTTGGGATCAAGTGGAGTGTGGCATCCTTTACAGTTCTCCATTGAGAACCTCTCCAGAACTCTGGCCAGATAAACCTCTTGGCTCAAAAACATAGTTCTTTTCTCCCGGTTGTGTTCAACACGCATACTAAGAAAAAACCTAACATTTCCAAGGTCTTTTGTCTGAAATTGCTCCTGGATCATCGCTTTCATCTGGGCCACTTCCGGGTTCGTCCCGATAAGTAGTCGGTCATCAACCTAGGCGATAATCGTAGCTCCAGTTTCAGCAACATAGATCGCTGCCTCATAACATGATAGTGATGTTCCCATTTTCTTCACGAAATGGGACTCGAGGGTGTGATACCATTTGTATCCGACTTGTTTCAACCCATAAAGACTTCTTCTTAGTCTTACCACAACTGGCTCAGGCAAACTCCCCTGTTTTCTGAGCTTGATTCTCTTTTCTTGGGAAATCGTGAATTCTTTCGGTAGCTGTAGGTAGATTTCTTCGTCGATCTTACTCTCCAAAAATGCAGTAACAATATCCAATTGTATAATTTCCTTATCTTCAGCGGCTGCTTTCGATAAAACAACTCATATTACAGCATGGGATATGGTAGGCGAGTACAGCGTGGTGTAGTCGATTTCAGGTCTCTGGCGGAATCCGTGGGTGACAAGTCTTACCTTGAATCGAGTCACTTTACTATCCTCTCCTATCTTTTCTTGTAAAACGATCCTGGAACTAATCGGTCTTGCTCCAGTAGGTAGATATCCTGTCTCAACTACCTGCCAGGTTTGATGATCCTCCAGCGAGTTCAATTCAGTGTTGATTGTGTTGACTCAGTCTTTTGAATCAGTGCTATCCAGCACTACTCTCACGCTACTTGGTCCATCATTCACGAGAAAAATCAAATCTGTTGTCAATGCTGCCTCTGTATCATCTTCTTCTTCTACTTCTCCATCTCCACTTCTCGTCTCAAACGTCACCTCAGATTCCTTGCTTGCCTCTCCCCCAGAACCAGAATCCGACGCTTCCCCGTACCTCCGGCCCTCTTGTAGCTCTCTTCTAATATTTCCCGACCTCTCCCAATAGGCTCCAAGATTTGAACGTAGTGATGCCACCGCATTCGCACTCCTCTGGGTAGGTGTTGTCGGGTCTTGCTGTGGAGCATTGACCTGAGCTCGTCCACACTCGGCAGTGTCTCTTCCCTTTGTAACATCATTTGCCATGGGTAATTGCCTTGGTCTTCCATGAGGTCTTCTAACTCTTTCCTCAGTAGGAATCGCAGGACTCATCTCAGGGTCACTCTTGTCTCCGGTTGACGGCGACAAATGATAAGTGGGAACAGAAATTTGTGGCTCTGGCTCCTTCATCAACAGAAGAAAAATCTGTTTGGTGGTTGGCCCGAAAAATGGTATTTCTTCATAGAAAACTACATTGCGTGACTTAACAAACACGTGGGTTTTCGGATTGTAGATTCGATATTGCCTTGTCATCATCGTATATCTGACAAACATTATGCGCTCTACTCTTGTGCTTCATTTCTTATTGGTTTGGTTCACCAGATGGATGTAGGCATAGGCAGAACAGCCCCACACCTGCAAATGTTCAACTTCAGGTTTCTTTCCAAACCACAGCTCAAACGGTGTAGCCTCTTTGCCATGCATACCCTTTGTCAAAGAAATATTTTTCAGGTATACTGTGGTCTGAACAGCTTCAGCCCAGTATGTTTTTGGTGCACTGACTTGTTGCATCAACGAATTTGTGCGGCTGACCAAGACACGATTTCCGTTCTCTGAGATACTGTCCTCTTGCGGCATATATGGCACCATCACATGTGCTTCGATTCCACATCTTTCTAATTCCTTAAGAAATGACACTCCTATGAATTCTCCACCACCATCGGACCTCACCGCTTTAATCACGTACTGATTCCCCTTCTCTAGGTGAACCTTCTCGACGTGTACTTTGTAACTTTTGAAATACTTGGCGGCTTCGCTTTTTTTCTTCAGAAAACAGATGACAGTAAATTTCGTGTAGTCATCAATAAGAAGCATGAAATAAGAGCTTCCACCCAGCAACTTCTCTCTCATTGGTCCGCAAAGATCTGAATGCACCAATTGAAGTGGTGTGGTTGTTTTTTGTTTGGCTGCTTGGAAAGGTAGTCTTGTCATTTTCCCCTCAAGACATGGCTGACATCGATGCTAACCACTGGCAGACTGCAGGATTGGCATCCTCACTACCAGCCGCTTGTTGCTCATCTTCAGTATTGCTTCGGTATAAAGGTGACCGAATCGCTTGTACCACAGTGTCAATTGTGGGTTGTCAACTCCGAATGCTGCAAATGCTCAATTGACAGAAATTTCATTGTTTACCAGCATATACATCTGGTTTACCTTTATCGCAATAGCCGCAAGTATTCCATCTTTGTAAACTTGTGCACTGTTGTCTTGAAAATTGATGCTCATACCTTTCGCTGCCTGCTGACTTATGGAGATGAGATTCATGCTCCCAGCCCCTGGCACATAAAGTACATCGCACAACTGAACGCTGCTCTTTCCTCTCGATGGTGTCCATATTGGAATCCTTACATTTCTAACGCCAGCAACAGGAACCAATTCACCTGTCGCGGTTCTGATTTGTCCTATATTCTTCAGCAAAGTGGTGAATGTTGCTTCGATAAAAACATCTTTGTACCTTGTGATGTGATTCGTGTACCCCGAGTCCAAAACCCATTCTGATTCACCTTCCTCCACACGGCTACTCCAAGCATCTTCTATTCTCTCAATTTCTCTTTCCTCTCTACCGACAACATCTTCAGTCATCCACAGCTGCTCATCCATCATCCCAGCGTTGTCCATTTTTCGATTTCTAGGATTCTCTCCTCTTGCGGAAAACAACTTTGTTTTACTCACTTATTTCGACCAACAGTCCTTTTCGTGATGTCCTCGCTTGCCACACTTATGACAGTTTCCATCAAACTTCTTAGTGCTTGAGGAGACCCGAACTCTGCTCCCGGTAGTGCCTGCTTTCTCGCTCACATTTGGCTTCTTCCACTTTCTGTTGACTTGGGTGGTAAACAAAGCTTGGCCTGGTTCGATTAACTTGTCTCTTTTAAGTTCGGCTTCGTATGTAGTCAGTAGCGATTGGAGTCTGACATAGTTGGCGGTAGTGGTCATCTAGGTGAGGGAAGATTTCATTATCATGGTCCAAGTCTTCCATTCCGCAGTTTTAGGTAGACCGTTGAACATGTGGAAAATCATCTGTGTGTTTGTGGGAGATTGCCTGCAGATAATAAGCTTATTTTTAATTTCCCTGAGCTTGTTCAGAAAACCAAGAAGAGTTCCGCAGTCTTCGAGTTGGCACTTGTAAAGTTCCATCTGCAAATGGTTTGCATCATAACCGGTGATTGCCTCATAGGTTTGTTGAACATCATCCCAAATTTTCTTTGGTGAATCCCACGTAGATTCGTAGTAATTCATCGCAATCAGGTCGGTCATCACGAGTCTTAGAATCCCAATGGACTTCTGTACGTGTCGCTGTTGATTGACGTATTTTTCGAGTAACTTCTCATACTCTGGATCACTTACATCCAGTTGGCTTACAATCTCTTCCAGCCCTGCTGTCAGGTCCCAGAATCCCTGTCTGAGTAAGCAGTCATTCATCCATAGAGACCAAATTGGATGATTTGTCACATCAAGTTTATCCATCATCATTCTGGATGCGCTGAATGGCAAACCAACTTGTTCACTGATGATTGCCAGACGGAACATTGTTTTTTTTATTTTATTCTAACAGACAGACTATCGTACTGCCAGGCTCATACCCTGATGGAGGTGTGCAAACAATCTCACGGAAGCCGTGCAAAAGGATAACTTGCTTGTGAACAGATAGAGTTGTAATTGTATTCATTGTGTGTCATTTCGACTCGTCACTGTCTATGGTTGCTAGCTAACGGCTACTTATAGAGTGGATAACTACCATATGTATAACCCTATACATCAGTCACAATCATGCCCTTATGCTTCGCTTGTCCACACTTCTGTGTTCCCTCATCCAAGCCCTAGCTGCGATCTGTATTCTACCATTCCCCTAGTGGGATTATTATACCATCATTGTTGTATGCACATTCTGCCAATGGGAGAAGCTGATTCCAATCGTCCTGATCATAGTTAACTCAGCTTCATAAGTAACCTTCCAGCACTTGGTTTGTTCTTTCTGTTTGCCTGTCAGTCTGAGGGTGATAGGCTCTTGACATTCTTCTTTTAATTCCCAGAGCCTTACACAATGACTCCCAAAATTCACCTTCAAACTTTGCATCCATGTTGGAAATGATTTCTGTAGGTAACCCATGGAGTTTCTATACTTCTTGGAGGAAGACATTAGTGACATCTTTTGCAGTTGTGTTCTCCTTTAGACTGACATAGTGTGCTATTTTGGTGAACAGATGCACAATGACTAGGATTTATGTGTCCCTGTAACTGGGGTAGTCGAACAATGAGATCCATCAAGATAGTCATTTAAGCAGCATATGGTACTTGTAAAGGTTAAAGTAACCCATATCTTGCATGTCTTGGGGATTTATTGTGTTGACACTCATCACAGGATCTGATGTAATCATTGACCCTCCCTGTTAGCCCTTTCTAATAGAAGTCTCTTGTGACCATCTCCAGGCTTTTTTCCTAACTAAAGTGTCTAGTGACCTTTGAATAATGGCATCCAGTCATTATAAGAGTTTGGATACCTTCATCCACTGGGATAAAAAGTTGGTCCTTGTGGTATATCAATCCATCTGTCAAGGTCCAAAACTTTAAAAGTTCCGTACTGTCATTTCTTAATTTTTCCAACTCCTGCCTTCTTCTGACCCATTCTTTATCTTGTTTGACTGCTTCCTTAACCTTTGCTATTAAGTTGTCATCAAACTTTCTTATTCCTGCTCTTGCCATGATAGTATTGGACAATATTACTATTTCCTCTGATAATTTGCAATTATGCTCCTCATTGTAATGGTCAAAATGCTCATGGTTTCAACAGCTTACTTGTAAAACACACACTACAGGCATTTTCCAGAGCAGGTCACTGCCTGCGAAACTGGTGTCAGCTCATTCTGTTATTGCTAAGTTTGCCACTTCCTGGAGTTCTGTGTTGTCGATTTTTTTGACAATCGTTTAGGCTATTTGGTGCTCCTTTGCTACCTTGTAGTCTGCATCCATCAGGTTGATAATTAAAACCTTTATTTCACTAGTATAGTCTGCATCTATCACCCCAGCACCTATGTGTATACCATGTCTCAGCTCTAATCCACTTTGAGGTATGATTTGCTCATAGGTTCCCTTGGGGAGCCCTACAGCTATTCCTGTCGTGACGAGGGCTTGTCCCTTTCCAGGGATGGTTAGTGTATCTATGATATACAATTTATGTCCAGCCACCAAAGTGGATCCTCTAGGGGGAATCCTAGTACCCTCCACCAATTTATGGACTGAGATTCTTTATGGCTTTATGCTTCTATCTGAGTCTTCCCTCTCCAACATCTGGTCATCTTCTGTCCTAGGATCGAGTTCCATATCATCTGTGGGGGTTAACCTTTTGTCCCCAGGAGATTTCCAAACCACAGCGATGTGTAGAAAGTTTTCAGGCTACAAAATCAACTGTTCCCTATGGGTTGCTCCCCCTTCAGGATGGTACTCCAGCCATCAATTCAGTGCATCCAGTTTGCCACCTTGGGTTCGCAGCTAGAAAATGATATGGAAATTGAAATCTGCCAATTTCTGAGCTCATCTAATTTACCTGATGCTCTATGCCTTAGTGGTAAGATAGTACTGCAAATTCTGATGATCAATGTAAATGGTAATGGGGATCTCAGTTCCCCCCAAATAGTGAAACTATTCTTTGAAGGTCTCCATAATTGCAAGCAATTGCTTATCGTGAACATCATAGTACCATTCTGCAAGTCTGAATATTCATGAGTGAAACCCTACTCAGTGTAGCTTTTTCTTTATAAGCTGTGATAAAATTCAGCTAAGTGCAAAATCGCTTGCATTAGTTACCACTATTGTTTCTCTCATGTGGTTAAAATGATAAAGAATTGATGCAGTCACAAATTGTTCTTTTAGGAACTCAAAAGCCTCATCTGCTCCTTTCCCCAGGCAAAATGTTTGGAATTTCCCTTCTGGAGCTCTGTAATTGGTTTGTAAATTGCTGAAAAGTCCTTAATAAATCTTTGGTAGAAATTCGCAAATGCCATGAAGATTTGTATATCTTTTATGGACTTTGGTTGTTTCTAATTTCAGATAGACTGTGCTTTTTCGCACTCATAGAGACTCCTTTTATTGTTACCATGTAGACCAGGAATTCTACTGTAGTGACGTGAAAGTAAGACTTTGCAATAGAGACCGCCAGTTGATATTTCTGTAGGTGAGATAACACTTTTAAGACTAGCTCAACATGGCTTGCCTCATCCATCAAGTAGATGAGAATGTCATCCATGTAAACTACCATGCTATGATGCAGAAATTCTCATAAAACGGTATTCATCATTGCCTGCAAGGTAGCTAGGGCATTAACTAGCCTAAATATCATGACTTTGTATTCAAAGTGTCCATAGCAGGTCAGGAAAGCTGTCTTCCATTCGTCTTTTTGATTAATTCTAATTAGGTAGAATCCATCTTTTAGGTCTAACTTGGTAAAGATAGTTTAACTGACCACTTGGTCTCATAGCTCTGTCATTAGAGGGAGCAGGTATTTGTTAGATACTGTGACTTTATTAAGACCCCTATAATCAATGCACAGGTGCCAGCCACTATTTGGCTTTGGTACAAACAATATTGGAGCTGTACATGGTGCCATGCTAGACCTAATTTTTCTTTGTTTTCATATCTCATTTAGGTATATGTGAAGAGCTTCTAATTGAAAGACAGAAAGCTTGTAAAGCAGTCCTCAATGGCAGCTTAGATCTTTCTTGAGGTCAATGGTATAGTTGAACATCCTTCTCAGGGGTAGTTTTTCAGTGGCCAATAGCAGAAAAAGGTCAGTATAATCTAGGTATTCTGCCAGCAACGAGCTGATCACCAGTTCCTTACACTCATCCATAGACATTACCAGACCAACAACTATTGCATTAGTGTCATGAGCTACATCATTATCCCATTCAAACAGTTCATCCATATCGCACCACATGCCTGAGCCACAGTGATCATGGCATTTCCTATCCTGAAATTCCAACCTATGCAAATATGTGATGTTAGATACAGGGTGTTCCTTCAGCCAACCATAGTATATGTTCATTTCCTATCTATTCGTTGGTGTCACCTCACAGGAAACTTTGGTAGTGTGGAGATTTATCCCTATTTCTATTTTTATGGTGAGAGTATAGTATTCGCCACTTGACTTTGCGATGTCACCTGTAAAGCCCTTAATCGGGATGTTATTTTTGTGAATCACACAAGGTATATTCAATTCTTGTAGCAGCTTCTCATTTAAAACAAAAACATGAGCTCTAGAGTCCAGTAGAACTTGAATTCAATAGCGTTTTCCAGCAACATTGAGGTATGCATGACCCTCCAGATACTGGTAAAGTATAGGTTGTTGTAACATGTGTACATGTTCCGGCAACTGTATACTGGTTATGCCTATGTTTTTCCTTGTTATGTTATTTCATTTGTTCTTGCTTTAATTGATTGTTTCACTACTGGTATCACTAGGATTCCGGTAAAAGGTTATGTTTGTTTTAGTTATGCTTTTGTGCTGGCAAGGTTTTGCCCTAGGGATTCCAAGGGAAGGAATGGTCATGTATACCAGCAGTAGAGATAAGGCTTGGGTGAAGGATTGCCTTGACTTTCAGGATTCCGATAGGATCACAAGATTCCAGTAGTATGCACTTACCGGTAATGACAGTAGTTGCGGGTTTTCAGGAACCTCTACCATAGTTGGAGCAAATCATGTATTTAAGACAGGCTTCTTGACTAGCAGGAAACGTCAGACTTCAGACAGAATCTAGATAAGAAATATACTTGGTTGAATGGCGATTCTCTTGCTCTCTTTTCTCCTTCACTTCTTCTAAGACCTTCTTGTCTTTCCCTCTCTAGTCTCCCTTAGGAATCGAATGATAACTAGTCAACTGCTGATCCCTATTGTATTAGTTCATACAGGTTACCACCTGTTACATTTTTTTCACCTCAGCAGGTAAGTTAACCCTCTGCAGGTACTCACATGTTCTCAGGATGAGAACACCAGGTAGGATTCATCACCCTTCCTGTATCTTGATAACTAGTTAGAAGCAGGAGCGGCAGGGAAAGATGCTCCTAGCTCAGGTGCTACATTCACAATTTCAGAACAAAGCAGTCATTGAAGGACCTGGTCTGGAAGGAGATCCAGACCACAACACAGGCTAGGGTTCCCCCAGAACCCCTTAGCAACTGACAGAAACTCAGACTCAGAAACCAAAGCTTCAGCACAAGCTGGAAGCACTCTACAACTAGAAGACCTTGACTCTGACCCAGAGGAGGACCTAACTGTAGAACAAATCCTCCAGCAAGCAGTAAGAGGTCCCAACCCAGAAACAAGACACAGATCCAGAAGCCTCTTTGGAGCAGTCTTTGGAAGCAGAGTCTAATCCCAGATGGCAAGCCAAGCAGTAAGCCAGTCAGCATCCAGAGAGCAAACTCTACCCCCAAGAGCATTCCCAGAGTCACCAGCCAAACCTGCCAAACCCAAGACACCTGAAGGCAAGGGTAAGCAACCAGAAGGTTCAAGACCCCCGGAAGAACCAGCATCACTACCAGGAGGAGCAGAAATGGGCGACGCGTCACAAAGACCTGCTGATGAAGTGGCATAAGGGCCAAAAATCAAATGGCCCCAACCATCGAAGTCTAGTAGTGAAGGAGATGACCTCAAACAAAACGGACTCAAGAAGTGGCTCAGAGAAGTAAAGAAGTACCTCTCAATGCATAATATCAATGATGATACACAAGATGTGGTTGATTACTATGGAGCCTATACTGATAAGCGAGCACACAATGCATACATGACACTGCTCGATGAGCATGATGATACACCCAACCTCAAGACCTTTCGAAATCGATTCAAGCAACTCTTCGAAGCCTCTACAAATACTGATGACCTATATCAACAATGGCAGAAGGTATCGCAAACTACAGGAGGAAAACCAACTAAGATATCGAAGATTGCTGGAGAACTAGAAGACCTAAGAGCTACCCTCCTAAGAGAATCCATATCAGACTACACATAAAGGCAATGGTTGTTAGATGGAATGGATTCTCGCCTCTGAAGAAATGTTGAACCCCAGATCTGGGAAACAGATACCTGGACTCAGATTGTACAGATCACAGAAAGGTATGATGCAACTATGTAGAAAGCTGGAGGCTATAGCAGCAGCAGCAGCCCATCCACCAATAAGTCAAACAAACCGAAGAAAGACTATCAACCTGGACAAGCATCGAGTAGCAATGTGGCAGGAAAAGGCAAGGCACCAGCAAAGAAGACAACTTATACAAAGAATAAGAAACCTAGCAAGAAGAAAATGGATCGACAGAAAAAGGAAAAAGCCTGCTTCTACTGTGGTGAAGGTGGACATATGGCAAATGAATGTCCCAAGAAAGAAGTTAAAACCAACCATGTCAGGATCACAGAGGACGATACCGACAGCAGTGATGAGGAATATGAGTTAGAGAGTGACTCAACACAATAGGTGGATAGACAAGACACTATAAAGACCTACAAGACAACTGTTGAAGTACCCAATGACCCTGGCACACCTTTCCAAGCCCTCGAATTCAACATGCTAGTGAATGGCAAACAAGCAAGAGTGCTAGCAGATACAGGAACCATCGGCAGAAGCTTGATAAGCAACGAATTTGTCACCACACACAACATCCCTTACCAGCCTCGAAAGTGCCCTGTCACTCTAAAAATGGCAGTCAAGGGGTCAAGATCAAGCAGCAATTACAACAGTACGGTCGATATTCAGATAGGAAAGATGAAGATACTGAAGATCAAGATGATGGTCACCTCAGTATCAGACTATGATATCCTATGAAGTATGGATGACCTTGTCAAACTTGGAGCAATGATAGACTGCAGGAAAAACAGCCTCTACTTCCCTGACCACAAGGTGAGAGTAAACTGTAATGGACAGTCTACTCAGCCCAGATCTGCGATGGCAAAAGCAGAAAAATCACCGGATTTCTAATGATGTTCCCTAAGCCATTTGTCAAAGAAGTACCTACCACCGTGCCACCAAGAAAGAACATAGATCAATGCATCTGCCTAAAGGATCCCAACCTTTACCCGAAAATGCGAAACTATAAGACACCGGAAAAGCTCCTGCCACTATTCAAAGTATGGATCGAGAAGCAACAGAAAGCAGGAGTTATTTACAGAGCAGAAGCACCTGGTGGATCGAGCATGTTTGTGCAAGGCAAACCTAATGGTGGCATAAGACCACTAGCAGATCTGCGGTAAAGGAACCTAATCACAATCAAGGACCACTCACCAATACCCAACCAGCAGGTGATAATTAATACGGTGGGAAGAGCAAAATATAGAAGCAAAATAGACCTCAGCAATGCCTATTTTCAGACCAGAGTTCACCCAGATGACAAGAAATACAACATGATCAAAACACCCTTTGGAGTATTTGTATGCAGAGTAATGCTGCAAGGAGATACAAATGCCCCAGCCATATTTATGAGGGTTATGGAAGACACCCTCTCAGATGAACTAGGTATTTTCATTTTAGTTTATATTGATGATATCCTTATATTTAGCGACACATACCAGGAATATGTGGAACATCTCAAAATGGTCTGCAGGAAGCTAGAGCAGGCAAAGCTATATGCAAACCCCAAAAAGAGCATCTTGTTTGAAAAGGAACTGGATATATTGGGCCACATAATTGATGACAATAGCATACATCCAGCGCCAGAACAAATAAGGACTGTTAAGGACTGGACCAGACCAAAGAATAAGAAGGAATAGCGAATTAATGGTATGGTTAATTATATCTCACAGTTCCTACCCCATATCGCTACCATTACTGCCCTACTTACAGTACTTACCAGCGATGCAGAATAGCTTCGGACCGACCTGCAGGAAGTTGCATTCCAGGTGGTTAAAAAGGTGGCAGAAGAACACCAGGTCTTGCAGCCAATCGATTATTCCAAACCAGATATGATATGGCTGTTTACCGATGCATCTCTCACTGGAACTTGTGCATGGGTAGGACAAGGAGCAACCAGGGAAGAGGCTAGACCAGCAGCATTCTATAGCTGGAAACTAACACTATCCCAAAGCAACTATCCCACAGATCAACAGGAGGCTCTTGCAATCGTTGAGGCTGTAGAACCCTTTGCACACCTGTTGTCACGCACCAAATTCACTATAGTTACCGACCATAAAAGTCTAACTAAACTTATAACCCAAAAGAATCTATGTGACTGGCAGCAAAGATGGCTAATGCACCTTAGCCACTTTGATTTCTCTATCCAATATATGCCAGGAGCGAAAGATTTCTTAGCAGACTACCTATCGAGAATTCATGAAGATAGAACTTCACCTTATAATATAATCCTTCAGGATCGCACCTCCAAAAACCATGATACCCAGATTACACCAAACACCAAAGCATCAGAAATCCGAACCAACTACACCTCCTCAGTGTCCTACAGCTTAGAATCTGATAGCGACATGTACTCCTCAGCAGCAAGTCGACAATCTTCAACCCTCACCATGCAAGATTTGATACTCAGGACCAGCCCTGATTATATGTTGAATACCATTCAAACCAACACAGTTACCCGATCTCAGAAATGAAAAGAAAGCAACCGAAGCCCTCCTAAGATCGAGGCCAGCACTGATAGTTCCATCACTAAAGGCAACTCCTGGGAGGATGAAGTCACACTCTCCAAACTATCTGGAAAGAAAGCAGCACATGTGGCATCCACCTAGACATTATGCTATGATGATGATTGCGATATACACAAATTAGACAAGAAAGGAGCAAATTACTTTTCCAGGAATCCCAAGAAATGGAAGCAAAGTAAGAAGGACAAGGGAAAGAAACCTGCAAGTGCAATCATTTCCTCCTCACCAGCAAGCTCCCCTCTACTCACCTCATGGCCTTCTCCCTCTCTCCCCCATCCACCTACCAGATTCATAGCAGACCAGGAAAGGTTTGCGGATAAATTGATCCTAGATCAGTTGCCAGATGCCTGCCCAGCTTCCACTTCTTCACCTCTCTACAGCGAACACTTCTTGAGTAACCAGGAAACCAAAAAAGCCAACACCATCTTGGGTATGATCCACACAATACTCATGGGTGATTTCTACCTCAAGGTCATTACAGCGCTTAAGCTTGACCCCCTCTTTGCCAGGGTCCAGGAGACCAGCAGCAAACTACACTACTCCATTCAGGATGGCCTTCTTATTGCACAGAATACCAATGGGTATTCTAACCTTTATATCCCTGTGGGACCCTTGGACAGGGGAGTATACCTTCTGGATTTTATTCTCAAAACAGTTCATGAAGGTCTTGGGCATTTCTCAGCCCAAAAAAGCTACCGATATGCAGCCTGTTTCTTTTGGTGGCCACAGATGCGGCAGGATTTCATGGCCTATTGTCGCTCCTGTGACCAATGTCAGATCAATAATGAACCAACTACCCTCCCAGCAGGATGATCCCTCACACTCCCAGAGCCAGATGAGGCATACCAGTCCTTGGCTATCGATTTTGCTGGACCCTTCACCAAATCAAACAAATACAATACTATCATGGTTATCATGGACTGGTTTACATCTTATACCCACCTTGTCCCTCTTGGAGACCATGCCACCTCCGAGAAGACATTCAAAAAGCTTCAAAGTTCTATCTTTGACGTTCATGGCCTTCCACTCAGCATAATACTCGACTAGGACTCCCAGTTTACCTCTAAGTTTGGGTCTCAAATGATGAAATCATTGGGAATTCAGGTCTGGATGGCCACCCAATACTATCACCAAACTAACGGCCAAGTGGAGTGCAGGATTTGCACCCTCAAGCAGATGATGAGGAACTTTGTCAACAAAAGGCAGAACAACTGGTCCCAGGCTCTCACCTCTATAATGGCAGCTATGAATGGCGCACCTCATCAATCCTTGGGTATCTCACCCTACTAGGCCCTCTATGGATGGTCATGGAAAATCTTTAACCCAGTCCAACGATCAGCCAGCAAGGTACCAGCTGTCGATGAAATATTGAATACCCATGAAGCAACAAGAATGGAAGTGGATATGGCGTGGAAGCATGCCACATTCAGGTAAACAGTACAAGTAGACAAGCAGCGCAAACTCCAGAAATGCCCCTTCAAGATTAGAACCAGAGTATTGGTTAGAGGATAATCCTACACCTCTACACCTGGACGATCGAGGAATCTAGAACTCAGATAGTTTCGACCATTCAAGGTACTGGAACATGACATCTATGCTGACAATTACAAGCTTGAATTGCCCCAGTGAATGGAGTAGCAGAAACCCTTCTTCCACATATCTTCCCTCAAGGAATACCTCGAAAATAACCCAAATAGATTTGCATCTTGAAGGATGGACAGGCCAGCACCTATCATCATTGACAATGCAGAAGAATGGAAAGCAGAACAGATCCTTGACTACAGATGCCAGAACAATTGGGACGAATTCCTGGTACACTGGAAAGGATATGAAAGGACTGATGACTCTTAGGAACACATCAAGAACTTGGAGAACTCCTTGAAAATCATCCAGGAATACTGGACTACAAACCATAGGGCAGCCCCCCTACCTAAGATCAATTCCCACTATGTTAGAATGGTTTGGGAACCAATGGAAGTGTCGGAGATTCCCTGTGCAGCTGGACCTGTACCTGATAAATTTTGGGAACCTTATGATGATGAGGAATATGACTCTAGCTATTCAGAGTTTGACTACTTCAGTACTGATGATGACTCCCTCCTTTGGCACATGGATGGGAATGAGTAGGAGGACTTGGACTAAAGTATGTGGTGTTTTAGATTGGGGGAATATAACATGTGTAGATGTTCCGGCAACTGTATACTGGTTACGCTTATGTTTTTCCTTGTTATGTTATTTCATTTGTTCTTGCTTTGATTGATTTTTTCACTACTGGTATCACTAGGATTCCGGTAACATGTTATGTTTATTTTAGTTATGCTTTTGTACCATCAAGGTTTTACCTTAGGGATTCCAAGGGAAGGAGTGGTCATGTATACCAGCAGTAGAGATAAGGCTTCGGTGAAGGATTGCCTTGGGCTTTCAGGATTCCGGTAGGATCACAAGATTCCGGTAGTGTACACTTACCAGTAATGACAGTAGTTGCAGGTTTTCAGGAACCTCTACCTTGGGTGGAGGAAATCATGTATTTAAGACAGGCTTCCTGACTAGCAGAAAATGCCAGACTTCAGACAGAACCTAGATAAGAAATATACTTGGTTGAACAATGATTCTCTTGCTCCCTTTTCCCCTTCGCTTCTTCTAAGACCTTCTTGTCTTTCCCTCTCTAGTCTCCTATAGGAATCAAACGATAGCTAGTCTACTGCCAATCCCTATTGTATTAGTTCATACAGGTTACTACCTGTTACAGTTGTCGGACAATATGTCTGCACTACTTGCCTGACAGCTCCATCTCAATATGTCTTCCTTTCGACATTCCTATAGAAATTTTTCTATAATCTCAAATCATCTGGCCTGTGGGTGAGGAATTCTCCTGTACTTTCTTCAGAGTCAAGGGACCACTCCAAGTCCCACTACTACTTGCTTGTTTCACCTAAGGGATGCCTAGTGAAATCCTTACCATACCAATAGGTATTGAGCTGAAAGAAATCTTCTTCATCCCAGACTCTCAAAGGGTCAGCCCACCAAGATGGATCATCCTACCTGTAAAAAGGTTCTGAATAGGTTTCAGTGAACCAAGATGGTTTGCTGGGGTATGTGATAAGTTTTGGAAATTGTATTTCCTTTAATTTGTTTGTAAAAATCTCCTTGAATGTGGAGAAGCAGGTAATAGTTACTGGTTCTGTTGATCATTCCAAAATATAGTCGAAAGCTGAAGTCATTCTTGTATTCATGGGTAGGTAATGGTAATAGATGTTCAATACTATGTCCACACAGTTTTGACCAATAAGGTCTCCTCAGGTGAACTTAGTGATGTAATTCCAAATTCTGATGCAGTTATTGGGCAGCCCACTATGAGTAGTCTTTACTACTTGCTGAAGGGTTCCTGACATAACCTGACCAGTGCTTTAAGATAAAACATGGGCACAATCTACCAGTACTTTTAGCATAGGCTAAGATTCAACACTGGTGGGGTATAAGCCCCTATTTCGAATTTGTGCCAGACAACAAGTACCTCTACACCATTGCTGTATGGTACCAAAACCATTCGCTGTCTACTTAACCCTTTTGCTTCCTTAAGCTCATGCACAGACCTGAATTAGTATCGGGCATAACAACTTCAATTAGATAGTCAACCATTAACTACTTTTCAGCTGAGAAGAGGGTATGTAGACCTCGAAAAGATTCTGCTCAGTTGGATCCCAGGTTAGATAATTCTTGAATTTGTGGTAGTAGTCTAGTCATTGCCACTTGACCAACCTGTAGCTGCCTTTCTTGGGGGGCCTGGACCCTCAACTGACTGTTCCATCTCTTTGGTTACCTGTGTCGAGTTACAGTCCTAACTATGGCTGCTCTTCTACATATGACTTATTTGTGGTTGGTAAGTCCACAACAGGTACATGAGTCCTGAGTTTCTTGCCTCTTGTCTATCAAGGTCTGGAGGACTCCCTTATGAGCTTTCTTCCAATGCATATATATCGGCATTGGATTGCTTTCTCCTAAGTTGGTTTTTTGCAACTTTGAACCTATCATGGCAGTTTCTTGTGATCCAGGATTCTTATTGAACCTGGTACTGGAACCTTTATTCTCATTGCCTCGTTTTCTTTTCATGGCATTTCCTTGCCCCTTTCCAATCGCCTGAGAAAGGTTTTGGCATTCTAAGAAAGATTCCTCTAATTTCCCAAAGCCTCTTGGTGCTTTGAGCCAGTCTTCATCAGAATCATACATTTCTCCTGAGAGTTTTCTCAGGATTTGTTCAAGGAGCTTGTCTTCAACCAGGAGCCTCCATGTGATTTCTGACATCTTAGCTTTGATATTGGGGTTTTTGAGCAGAAGGAGCTATTCTTCAATATCATTATTGTACGGGATTTTCTTCATATCATATGCCACTTCTCAATCTTGCTCAATGCCCAAATAGCTACTGACGATTTCCTGCATAAACCTCATCCAACAGACCAGTTCTACCCAAAAGGGAGTACACATAGCACCTGTCATGTGGTTTCAGTACCACTTGGTGAAAGGGGCAAGCTTTTTTCCCTTTGTACTTTTCAATGTGTAGACAATTCTATCATAGTCTTCTGTCTATTGATTCAGATTTCTAGCAAAATAATCTTTATAATCCAACACCCATGTGTTGATATCCTCATAGACTTTGACCTGAAATATGATGGGTGGATCTGCATGCCTTTTTCCTCTAGCGATCTCAGTTCCCAATATTTCCAACATATCATCTGCATCTGAGGCTGTTTTTTGAGTGAGTTTCTTGTGGCCCCTGATGTGGGAGGTGAGGCTGGGTGATCATTACTACTAGAGCTACTGCTGCTTGGGTTAGGGTCCTCACCTCCAGCTCAATATATCATTGAGGGTCCTTTGCCCTCTCCTCCTCCTCCTCCTGTAGGTTCAGGAATTGGTGGGCCTTGGTCAACTTCCTTTCCTTTTTTTGGCCTACTAGCCAGGGAAGTGAAGGAGGAAGGAAGAGCAGTTTCTGCTGTTACCTGTCTTGCTAGAAGGGAAGGGGGAGCTACTGAGTGAGCAACTTGAACTAATTATTACTGTATGAGGGTCATCATTTCTTGCATCCTTTATTCTGCAGCCACACGTAGTTCTAGGTCAATTTCAGCTTGGGCTTATACTTGTTGGATCAATTGTTCTAACTGTTGATCTCTTGAAAAGGATACTTACCCTTTTAAGGCAATATTCTGATGCAACTGGGTACTCACTGCCTGTTGCTGCTAATGTTGATTATTGCATTTTCATAGCTCTTCTGCTACTTGGTCTTGAAAGTGCTTTCAAGATATCTCTCCTTCCCCTATGAGTTGCTACATATTTAGGTGTATACCTACTAACTTGTTTTCCACTATCTGTTCTCCTTGATCAACATCAGCAAAGATATTATCTTATGCCCAGTGTGTCCTGTGTGTCTGATGAACAGGATGCCCCTAATGATAACTGTTAACCAGGACATACTGTCGAACCGACATCACGTCCTGATGTCGAGTCATGCACCTGGTGCATCCTGATGGTATCCAGACACAGACCCCTATACCAGGTGCACCCTGACAATGTCTGATTCTGCGCTCTAGCATCTTAACAATATCTGATCCTTGGGTGTTGGATCTTAACAATGTCTGATTCTCAGGTTTTGCATCCTAACACCAGGTAATCCTAGCCTGTTGCATCTGGATACTACATGATCCTAAGCTCTTAAATTGTTGTGACACCTAATTCTGGCATCTTGAACCATGATATCACATCCTTGCCTGTGTGCATCAGGATTCCACAATACTCACGATGCACGTCCTGGCGCCGCCTATCATCAGGCTTTTCCATCCAGATTCTCTCTACATGATGCTCCTCTAGTCTGGGTCCCTGCCTGCATACATGATGCATCCAGATTTCACCTCAACCATGACATCTCATCTTGATACTACTACTTCATGTCTGGACCTCCCCAGAATACCTTCCGAAGTATGGTGAATCACCCCTGACGCCATCTGTATGTTGTGCCCAGTATTGCCCAATCTTCCCAACTCCCTCCTGATATCCGATATACTACATTGTGATTGTCCTGACACCCTCTGGATGGCTACCTTTCATAGATTCTATGGTGAATATCATCCTGATTATTCCTTTGCACTACATCCTTTGGTTTCTATTGTAGTCTCGTCATAGTAAGCTAAATCAAATCAATTACACATAATCTTTACATATTCTTAATTCCCCCTTAATCACCCTTGGTGATGGTTCCACCCCCTGCTCATCATTATCCGGCTTATAATAACATCCCTGCTGGTCCTTCTTGCGCTTCCTCAGAATTCTCAAGGCTCAACGAGACTACCCGAGATAGAGAAGGGATCCCGGCTGGTGCTGCTTTCACTTCCTGAGAATCCCAAAGACTCAACAAGACCCCTCAAGATAGAGAAGGGCTTCCCACTGCTGCTACTTGCACTTCCTGAGAATCATCTGGACTCAGAGGATTCAAACCTTGTAACTGAAGCTCCCAGGATACGGATGTCTGGCTCAAGTCACACCAGCCGTCAGTTTCGGGTGATGGATTCTGACATTCCTGATGTCCCACTAGGTCCAAGTTTTGGTAATTAGTGTGTCGTGGTACAGGCTGTGTAGAGGTGTGGTTGGATATCCGACTCTTGAGCTCAGTGCTTATGGCTTCCCAATCATTGTCATATCCTTCACAGTGCTCCTGCTCCACCCCATGAACTTGCACAACCCTCTTATTGATTGTTGTTCGAATATTTTCGACAATCATGTTCTGGATCCTCCATGGGTACTTACTCCAAGTTTCTTTTTGCTGGTCAAAAAGGTCTTGTATGTTTGGTAATAGGTTAGCCACCCCAGTCATGAATGAATAGTTGGAGGATTTGGAGACTCACCCCCATCTCCCTCAGGCTTGAAGTCCCTGGACTCCTGATATATCCCTATTTGCCATGCATGCGGTGTGTGGCAGATTGTGGTGCACGTCAAGTAGATCATAGTGCCATTGATGCATGCAAGAAACCCAGGATCCACGATACCTTGTATCTTCTTCCCTGCAAAGAACTTATGGAAAATTGCCTCAGGAATCTGGGGTGTAAGGAATTGTAATGTCAGGCCCTGGGCTATGTCCAATTCCAGTCAGTAGCGGTCAATATATGGTAGGCATCTTGTGGAGACAAACATTGTAGCCTCTCAGGTCGTACATAAACCTGTCCCACTCCAGCAGATAATTGACTCTACATGCCATAGCTGTGGGATCATTTGGCAGATTATATAACTCCACAATCTCTTCCTTCACCTCACATACAAACTGGGATCATACACCAGAGTGTTTTTAGTGTATCTTTCTATGTTGGTATTGCATGCTACGTTGTGTCATATCTGCCTGAGTCTACTTATCAAACTTATGCACTGCTCTCAGGGTTGGATGTTTTTGGCATCTGCAATCTTAGTAAGCGTGGCATCCTAAACTTCGTTCACCAGGGCCATCAGGGCAACAATATTTGGGAGTGGCTGCTCAAACAGGGTGTACCATAGAATCAGATTCTTCGCATCATCTAATATGGCCCTTTCCGCACCTGTAACTAGATTTTGCCGAGAGTGAGGAGCTGGACTAGAGATCAGGGTACCAGATGCAGGACTATGCAGGCTACTCAGTGGGGATGATAACCATGCAGCACTCGATGATGGAAATATTAGAGGACTGTAGGCTCTCAGCAGAATTATGCATTCAAGATCCGTGGTCATATGCTGAGCAGGACCTATCTCCTGAGACCCTAATGTGGTCAAAATACGTATAGTTATTGCCCGATTGTCTCCCTTTCAGTTTGCTACTTGTGAGACATGATCACATCTTAATTTGGGGCCATCTGCAATATTGATGCCTTCTCTATCAGGTTTAGTGTCTGATTGTGTTTCGTCTGGACCGGGTGAGATTTGGTACTCATCACTACTATCTTCTGATAGATGCACTATTTGGGTATTTGGTTGATTATTGGGTTCGGTTTCGTGTTCTGCATGGGCAGTGGTCAGCATTGTGCCCTTCCATTGGCGCATCGGTGCTCTTCCTAGTAGACTTACAATCAAGAGTGGAGAAGAATCCCGAGTTAAGGACACATCTTGAGATTTGTTTTGACATGTTCTAGATCTCTCTTTTCTGGATCCTATGGTACTGGGTTGCGTGTCACATCTACATGTGTATAGATTGCCGACTCAGGGTACTGGCTGACTGTGTACATTGGCCTGTTGCTTATTTATGGTGTAATAGTGTAGTTAGAGTAAGGTAAGTTAGGATTCAGGCCGAAGTAAAATCATAGGTATCTTAAGCACAGTTTAGTCAAGATCACAAGTTTGTATAGTTTTCTTGTGTTGTATACAATGCGTCAGCTCTTATACATGGGGCTCCCCAGGGGGGGAGGCAGCATGTAGGATCACTGACTATTACTTGTTATTGAAGCAAAAGATTTGCCTGCAAAATACCATTTTCAGAGTGTTTAACATTATGTTCGTAATAATCTAAGCATTCTCAACTATGATTGGACACAAGACTCTGGCATGAAAAAATTAGATGAAATGATGGTGTTGTTAGGGTGGGTAGCTTAATAAGATCTAGTCACGAACAGTATTGTTTACTGACACTATTGGCACTATGGGATTCTCACATTGACTAACTAGCACTAGAAGTGTCTCAAATCGTCTCCTGATATCGAGTCAACACAGCTTGAACACCCAAGAGGCTGAATTCAAGCAATATAACCTACTCATATATAGATGTTAGTGATGAGATGGACAGGGGTTGTAGCCTAGCCGTTTCTGACCAACTTCAAACCCTGGTCCATCTCATCACTAACCTCAATACCCTAGTAGATAATCGACATACCATGAGCTAACTCTAGGTCAGTTAACAATAGATGATACGAGACTTACCAAATCAAGAAAACACCAGACATCAAAGTAATGGGGCATGGTGTAATCACTATTATCACATACAAGGCATACAAGATGAAAATAGTTAGCAATATGAGACGCAAAAGCAAGGGCATCACACAGTATCTTTGTTATCATATAGAGGCACTCAAAATCACAAAAGATCCCACATTAGTAAGCAAGTTTTTATACTTTTTTTTTTGGACTAAGAGATAAAGCTCCCTATCTAAAAACTACCTAACAAAAAGCTACTTAGCAAAAAAAAAAAAAAAAGGCTACAAAAGAAAAAGCTACAAAAAGATTATTTCCATGGACCCCAGATTCTTGTTCCTCACTGGGGAACAGGGGGGGTCTCCAGGGCTGGAGAAATTGGGTTGGGGGTAGGGGGTTGAGAGGCAGCGTATGGGGGGGCCTGGTGCTATTGGGGGCTTGGCACAAAGAGAGAGCTCAGCATACAGGAGGGGGGGTTAGAGTCCAGACAACTGGTGGAGCTGGAGAGGAGGCAGCAGGAGGAGAGCTGCCAACAGGGTCGGGAGTCGCAAGAAACTCAGCCATCTAAGGCTACTGTCAGACAAGATGAAGCAATATTCTGTGCTTGTCTTGCTCCGAGAGGCCCGGAGCTCTCTCGCTGGCAGCAACAGGGGGGGAGTCCCAGCTCATAGTAGGAGAAGGGCTCAAGGGACCTGTTTCCTTGTCCATTTCTTCATTCCCATCCTATGTGTTTATGATTAGCTAAGATGTTAACTAAAATGTGGTTAGGGTGAGATACTTAAGTCTTTGATCACAATGGTGTATTTGCCAGGATCTTGCCCCTCCACCTCCTCCTCCAACTCCTCCTCTAACTCCACCTCCTCCTGCTCCTCCTCCTGCTCCTCCTGCTCCTCCTCCTCCTCCACCTCTACCTCCCCCACCTCCTCCTCTTGCATGGCCTCCCTGATATCTCCGGCCCGCCTACACCGATCCCAGACCTTGCGGTCGAAGAAGGGATATCTGCCATGAGCAGGCACCGAGGTCTGGTCATGATCCTCTCTCTCACTGAGGCGTGGCTCCCGGACCATCAGGTTCAAGAGGTGTTTGCCATCGTTGGCAAGGAGCTACATCAGGATGTACTCATCTTCACAAAGAAAGATGAGTTCCCAGAGTGAGAGAGGATCAGAGGGCACCCGACTAAGTAACCAAGCATCCTCACCTGTCGCCCCGAAGAGATATCCTGGGCATTGGATTGCCCCCTCCACGCACTGCCACTGGACTACCCCAAGTATACTTTTCATGCTCGGTGATGTCATGACTCCCTAGGTGATTCCCTGGTTGGAGTGATTGTCACACCAAGGGTAGCCAAGGAATTAATGCCCCATTTCTTAGGCAACCAACAGATGAACAACATGGATCGTTATTGCCCGTGTGCAATAAGGTGAGGCACAATCCGATTGAGCCACTGAAAAAATGTGTTGGCATGAGGATAGCATATAATAGGTGGGAGGGGGTGACACTTACTTGCCAGTCACTCGACCTCACCACCAACCTTCGTTCGCTCCACCAGAGGTTGCCCATTTGATGTCCTCAGCTTCCTGGCCATGTCATGGACTAAGAGCCTGAGGTGGAGCTCCCTTCCCAGATGTCATCAGCCCAGTGCTTGTCTTTAACAAGCACGAGCTGGGCCGCAACTGTGGGAAGGAATCAAGTATACCCAACAACCGAATCCAATTGGGATTCAGTCAGGCAGTAGAGGTCTAGGGAGTGACCAGTCAAGTGTGCCTTGACATGGTCGCAGCAGGCACTGTACACAATAGTGAACTGGTGTGGGTGCATGAACCCACACTAACCTTTGGCATCTGCTATGTTACCATAGCATCACCTATGAGTATTAGTCTAAATGTTTCTGACAGATGAGGGTAGGTTGGGTTTCACTTACAAGGTATCCTCCATGACTGACTCGAAGGGTAGCCTCGCCGACAAAGTCAACCGGCTCATACTGTTCGCAACCGTGTATGCCAGTGCTCTCCATTTCGCACTCTACCGATGCAGCTTGACAGGCTCGGCAGTGGGACACTTAAGAAAAAAAAGGAAAGGTTAGTTATTATCACATGATAAAACTTAGGAAGGCTCTACTTACTTCCCCATCTGGACATCACTTCCGCCAGGTTGAACCGCAGGAAGGACAGTAGCAGCAGGAACAATATAGAGAGCAGGACATCTAAGAGGAAAAGAAACATTAATATGGCTCACCACTGACAGTCAATGGTGTTGTGGGGTGTGCTTACTTTCCCTTGTTTGCCGGTCATCTAATCAATGTCCGAGGTACTATCAGAGTTATGGGAAGGGGAAAAACAAAAAAGGAAAACAAAAGGAAGGAAATAGGCAATTGCAGGTAGAGGGGGGGGGGGGGCTTCCTGTTAAGAGACAGAAGGAAGAAGTGAAGTAGAGAAGTAGAGAAGGAGAGAAGTAGAGAAAGGGTCTTCTTCTTATCTTCCCCTGTGGTGGAGATAAGAGAAGGGAAGGAGGAAAGGAGGGAAAATGGACTGAGTTTATATACTCTATACATATATGGTGTGCACATGCATACCGCACGTGTGCACCTGATGTGTGTAGGGTATATAAGAAATGATGTGTATGCGTTTCCTGGTTTGTTTGTACATCCCGTTGTCCCTGTAAACAATGCTCACACATCTGACGATGTCTGAGCATTGTTTGGGTATACAATGGGGTGTACAAACAAACTGGGAAACACATACACAGGAGATAAGTATCCATTCTTCTGTATATATAATATATTTAAAAATCAATTGTAATATCTACGGAGTGTAACTTGTCACTAACTTTGGTAAAATGAACTTTTAAGCCACACTAGTGATGTGACACCAAGGGGGCATAAGTACAGCTTAAAAGCTTATTTCATGAAACCATATATGCATCACAATGTCCCCGTTATTGCAACAACAGTATGGTAAAAAGTTTATTTTCTTTTTATATTGAAAAGCTATTTGTATACCTATCATGGTATACAAATATCCTTTAAATATAAAATGAAAATTAGCTTTTGGCCGTACTGTCATCATGATGCCGGGTATATTGTGCATCAATACTGCTAAGAGGGGTCGATAACATAAAAATATATGCTATTAACACCTCTTGGTATCACAACAACAGTACAGCCAAAAGCTAATTTTCCTTTTTTATTTAAAGAATATTTCGTTACCATAATAGGTATACAAATATCTTTTGAATATAAAAAGAAAATAGTGTTTTCGCCATACAGTTGTCATGATGCTGGCGACGTTATGCATCAATGCTGCCATGAGGGGTCAATAACACAGAAATATATGTTATCGACACCTCTTGGTATCATGACAACCATATAGCCAAAAGCCAATTTTCTTTTTCTATTTAAATGATATTGGTATACCATAATTGATATACAAATATCTTTTCAATATAAAAAGAAAACGGGGTTTTTACCAAATAGTTGTGGGGATGCTGTGGACATTGTAGTGCTCGGCTTCCAAGAGGCATCGATAATACTGAAATATATGTTATCGAGGCCTCTTGGTATCACGACAACAGTACAGCTAAAAGATGATTTTCTTTTTTTATTCAAAAAGATATTTGTATACTGTAACAGATATAGAAATATCTTTTCAATATAAAAAGAAAACAGGGTTTTCGCCATACAGTTGTGGCAATGCTGCAGACATCATGTTGCTTGGCTGCTCAGAGCCATCGATAACAAAGAAATATATGTTATCGAGGCCTCTTCGTATCACAACAATAGTAGGGCCAAAAGTGAATTTTCTTTTTTTATTCAAAGGATGTTTGTATACCATAATAGGTATACAAATATCTTTTCAATAAAAAAATAAAGTTGGCTTTTCACCATATGGTTGTTGTGATGCTGCAGATGTTGTGCATCGATCCTACCAATAAGTGTCGATAATACAGAAATATATGTTATCGACACCTCTTGGTATCATGACAACTGTAAGGCCAAAAGCCGATTTTCTTTTTTTATTCAAAGGATATTTGTATACCATAATAGGTATACAAATATCTTTTCAATAAAAAAAGTAAAGTTAGCTTTTGACCAAATGGTTGTCATGATGCCGGAGATGTCATGCATTGATGCTGCCAAGTGGTGTTGATAACACAGAAATATATGTTATCGACACCTCTTGGTATCATGACAACAGTATGGCCAAAAGCTGATTTTCTTTTTATATTCAAAACATATTTGAACTCCATAATAGATATCCAAATATCTACTCAATATAAAAGGAAAATGGGGTTTTTGCCATACAGTTATGGTGACACCGTAGACGTCATGCTGCTCAGCTGCCAAGAGGTGTCAATAATACAGGAATATATATTATCGAGCCCTCTTGGTATCATGACAACAGTATGGCCAAAAGCCGATTTTCCTTTTTTTATTCAAAGGATATTTCGATACCATAATAGGTATAAAAATATCTTTTCAATAAAAAAATAAAGTTGGCTTTTCATTGTACTGTTGTTGTGATGCCGGGGATGTTGTGCATCGATGCTGCCAAGAGGTATCCAGAACACAGAAATATATGTTATCAATGCCTCTTGGTATCATGATAACAGTATGGCCAAAAGCCAATTTCGTTTTTTTATTGACAAGATATTTGTATACCATGATAGGTATACAAATAACTTTTCAATATAAAAAGAAAATAGGTTTTTCACTGTATGCTTGTTGTGATGCAACAGATATCATACTCCATAAATAGTTTCATGAAATAAGCGTTTAAGCCGCACTAGTGACCCCTTGGTGTCACATCCCTAGTGTGTGCTTAAAATCTTATTTTACCAAAGTTAGTGACAAGTTAGACTTTGTAGATATTACAATTAATTTTTAAATATATTATATATACAGAAGAATAGATACTTATCCCCCATGTATGTGTTTCCTGGTTTGTTTGTACACCCCATTGTACACACAAACAATGCTCCAACATTGTCAGATGTGTGAGCATTGTTTGCAGGTACAATGGGGTGTACAAACAAACCAGGAAACGCATATGCATCATTTCTTATATACCCTGTGCACATCAGGTACACATGTGAGTTGCGCACTCTATGTATGTAGGGTATATAAACCCAGCCCTTCTTCCCTCCTTTCCTCCTTCCCTTCTCTTCTCTCTACCACCGGGGAAGATAAGAAGAAGACCCTTTCCCTCCTTCTCTCCTTCTCTCCTTCTCTCCTTCTCTCCTTCTCTACTTCCCTTCTTTCTTCTATCTCTTAACAGGAGGCTCTTCCTCCCCCCCTGGCCTGCAATTGTCTTTTTTCTTTCTTTTTTTTTTTTTTTCTCTTTTTCCCTTTCCTCTAACTCCAATGGCACCTCGCATGTTGATCAGACGACCAGCGAACAAGGGACAGTAAGTACACAACACAACAACATTGACTGTCTGGAGTAAGCAATATTAATGTTTCTTTTCCTCTTAGACGTCCTGTTGTCTCTGTCATTCCTGCTGCCCCCATCCTTCATGTGGTTCGACCTCAGGGAAGTGAAGTGTGGATAGGGAAGTAAGTAGAGTCAGTCTAAGTTTTATCATGTGATAATTACTAAGGCAGTGATTGGCTCCTCACAATTTCAAATTTTGGCCATTTCAAATTGCAATTTAGGGTCAAATTGTAATTTCAAATTCTGAGGTGTATGGTACACCGAAAATTTGAAATTCTATACATGTAGAATTTCAAATCACAATTTAAAATACCAGTATTTCTTGGCATGTCCTTTTGTTGGTATAAAGTCAGATTATGTAATAGTAATAAAGAAATACCCACCTTTTGAGTAAATACAAATACTTCCTCACCTGTACACCTATAAGAAACTCATCAAAATTCAACAATCCATATTCACAAACTTAACACAAATTACAATAACTTCCAATATATCCACACAACCAGCAAAAGCCTTATGGACTATAATGGCTGACAAAATCCTAATCACATATATACTTCACCAATGCCATAAGGGTAAAGAACTGGATAATGGCTTGAAGAAAGATGTTTGGATGGGGATACTTTATGAGTTCAGTAGAGAAAGTAAAGATGGGAACCTGGCAATTGGGCAGATTAAATCCTGATCAGCTACTGTAAGAATCACTCCCTGAAATAAATATTTAATGCTATAGAGTAAGTATACTAATGCAGATATTAGTATAAAAAAATTTGGAAAATGTTCAACCACCTTCTGAACTCTTCTGGCTTTGTTTGGAATAGTTCAAGTAAAGCTGTAACTGCTACTGATAGTGTATAA
The DNA here is from genome assembly GCA_003788595.2 of Choiromyces venosus 120613-1. Classification (NCBI taxonomy): domain Eukaryota; kingdom Fungi; phylum Ascomycota; class Pezizomycetes; order Pezizales; family Tuberaceae; genus Choiromyces; species Choiromyces venosus. Next base: position 83,616 of record ML120580.1, read on the forward strand.
AATGATTATATAAAGGTATGAGCACCGAACAAAGTTCGAAAAAAGACTATGGCACTACCTTACAAGAACTAATCTTTAAAAATATGTAGAACCACCCAGGTGGAATGATGTTTAGGCAGAAAGTACTAGACAACTATGAAGAACTGGATGAAATCTTTTGCAATATGACTGCTATAGGAGTGAATGAAGTAACTCCAGCATCTTTACAATTGCCTAGAAGAGGCAGTCAGCTTAGCTATCAAACTACTCAGGATAGTCAGGATGCATCCAGCAATTTGAGATTGCAACCAAATCCTGACTAGTTTGAAGGGGAAATATCTTACTATAGGGAAAGATATGTAGATATTGAACAACCCAGTGGGGGAGGAAATAGGAGGAATAGTGAAAGGGTGAATAGTTTTGAAAATAAAAATGATAGATATGATGGATATAGTGGAGGTAGTTGAGATTGTGGAGTTGATAGAAGGGATGGGATAGGTAGAGGGGGTAGAGGTAATAGAGGTAGAGGTGATAGAGGTGGTGGAGTTGATAGAATTAGTAGAGTTGATGGAGTTGATTATGATGGTGGTAGTAGAAGTAATATTAGAATTGGTAGTATTGGTATTGGTGCTATTGGTATTGGTGGTATTGGAAGTATTGGTAGTATTAGTAGTGTTGGTGCTGGTATTGGTGGTAGGGGTAATAGTGCTGATAGAAATAGTAAATGTAATAGAGATGGTGGAGACCATTGAGATACCAATAAGGACAGAACAGAGTATGCTAGTCAGTGGTCAGGATCTGATGCACCTTATGAGGTTGAAGACAATAACCAGGTACTTGACTCAGTTTGTTTAGATCAGCTCCCTACTATAGCAACTACTCCAAAAAGATCAAAAAAATAATTAACTTCCTGTCAATTAGCAAATCAGAAGTTAGAGAAAATTATAGGAATAGCTGGTAAGGTAAAAGATGGTATGATAGGGTTAATTAATAATATGTTAGCAACAGGATGTAATAAGCATACTCAGAGTATTTATGAGGATGATAGTGGATCATCAAAAGAAGATGGTGATATAAATCAAGAAAGATATAAATCCTTTAAGTTAGCAAATGTTCCTGTGCAATTTAGATCCTATGCTGAGTGTTTAGAAGTAGTTAATTCAATATATACTTTAGGAGAACTTACAATAACAGAGGCAAAGGTCATAATATCTGTATTTAAGGAGAATCCAATTAAGTGTGTTACATTCATAGTTCTTTCTAAGGATTTTAAGGTAAAGGATGCTATCAACTCACATACTTCTAGAATAAGTTGGGTATAATTTTTTTATATTAAAAGCATATATAGTACTAGTTAAGTTTATATTTCATTTGTAATTATTCTTGCTCAAATCTCCTCTCCTCCATAATTCTCTGATAACTCTCTCACATATCTGCAGCAATTTTATCTCTCAGCTGTTCTCCTAGTTTTTTTTTGCTGCATGGAATTTAGGACTCATCATATAACTTATACAGCTACCTCTTGATATACTTGCTTGGCTTTGGTAAGAATGGGTTCATGCTTGGAGGCTGGGATAGCATCAAGGGCAATTATATTGTGCATGCAACATACTTCATTAAAAATTTCTGCTGTGGTAATTGCACTGTAATTGGATGCTTGCTTTAATATCTTAAATCTTGTTTTAAGAATACCAAGAGTCCTCTCAATGAAGTTTCTTGCAGAAGCATGGCAGAGATTAAATAACTCCTTAGCATTTTGTAGTCTTTTGAAAATTAGTAATACATAGTTAGTATTAAGACTATAAACTTAGGAGGATCATTATAAAGGAGACTTATGTCTGATTCCCAATTATCTGCTCTCTCAAATGATAGTGAACACCCCTATAGGGTGTAAGGTATTTAGGCGATATTCCATATCTAGCATCTACTAAGTAGAATTTTCCACTTGGAATTTGAAAGCCTTTATCACAGGCATCAGCTAGGACTTGTGAGTAATCAGCTGATCCCTCCCATCCTGATAAAATAAATAGAATCTTGCAGTCAAAACTGTAGGCAATAAATTCATTTTGGGCAGTAAAGTCCTTCCTTGTTCTATTATCTAGTGCATCTGCTCCAGATACATTCAATTTAACCAGAGACCCATCAATTGCTCCAAGACAATTCCAAAAAAAAGGGAAGAATTTTGGATTTGTCAAAATCTCTGATTGAATAACATCAAGGTCTCTATTGCTTCCTGTTAGAATTTGGATAAACTTTGGTGCTAGCTGATTTATTGCATCCAAAACATCTTTAAATAGTTGACTAATAGTTTTAGGAGAGTATTGGAATCACTCCTGTGCTACCTGTTGGCAGGAACCCAATGTGATAATAAATATAAAAACATGGAGCTGGTACTCAATAGTCATAAAATGAGAGTCTTTAAGAAGACCATTTTGTCTTAATAAACTTGCCAATGATCGAAAAACTTTCAATTGCATGTCAAGGCATTCCAGAATATATCTCTCATGAGTAGAGGCTAATAGCTCAGCAGTTTACTGCTGACCACTCATCTGAGATATGTGCTTTGGTTGTAGTTATTGTGTAGGTACTCACTCATAGATTTGTCTTTGAATTGATGATAGTGCAGCAATTGCTTATAGTATCATTGTACCAAGCTCAAGTATCTCCACTACCTCACTGATCTCATTTATTTCATCATACATGGTTTCCCGTCCAGACTAAGGAGTGCTTTTAGAGATTCTATAGGCTCTTTTGGTTGAGTTTGTAGTTGTTGCTTTTGTTGTATAGGTGTTTCATCAATTGTTATAGCTTATAGTTATTAGGAATTACCTTTATAGATGGGGTACAGTACAGTGTCATTATTACTGAATTGATTGACAATATTTTTTCCTTCTTGGCACTAATTCTTCTCCATAATTAAATTTAGTTGAGCCTCATTTTCTCAAATTCTAATTCTCACAATTCTGTACCTAGTTGACTAATAGAAATTTGAAATTCGCAATTTGAAATTATACCCTGCATTAATTTCATAATTGCAAATTGAGATGACCAAAATTTGAAATTGTGGCGAGCCAATCACTGCCTAACCTTTCCTTTTTTTTCAAAGGCATCCTGCTGCCAAGCCTGTTGAGCTGCATGGGCAGAGTGGGAAATGAAGAGCACTGGCATGCAGGGTTACCAGTAGTCCAAGCTAGTTGACTTCATCAGAGAGTCTACCCTTCGAGCCAGCCGTACAGGATTCCTTGTAAGTGAAACCCAACCTACCCTCATCTGTCAGAAACATTTAAACCAATACTCATAGGGGACACTATGGTGATATAGCATATGTCAAAAGCTGGTGTGAGTTCATGCACACATGCCAGATCACTGTTGCATACAGTGCCTGGTACAACCATGTCAAGGCACACGTGACTGGTCACTCCCTGGACCTCTGCCACCTGACCGAATCCGAATGGGATTCAGTTATTCAGTATGCTTTCTCCCTTCCCCTGGTCACAGCCCAGCTAACACTTGTTAAAGACAACCACCGGGCCCATGACATCTTGGAATTGGAGTGCCACCTCAGGCTCTTGGTCTGTGAAACAGCTAAGAACCTAAGGACATCGAACAGGCATCATCTGGTGGAGGGAAACAAGGTTGGTGGTGAGGTTGAGGGACCTCCGAGTAAGTGTCGTACCCTCCCATCTATTATATGCTATCCTTATACTAACACATATTGTCAGTCGCTCAATTGGATTGTGCCTCCCCTTATTCCCCACAGGCAATAAGAATCCATATTGTCCGTCAGTCGGGTGTCCAAGAAACTGGGCACCCATTCCTTGGCTACCACTGGTGTGCCAATAACTCTGACCAGGGAATCACCTGGGGAGTCATGGCATCATCAAGCATCGAAAGTATGCTCGGGGTGGGCAAGTGGCAGTATGTGGAGGGGGCAATCCAATGCCCCCGATATCTCCTCAGGGCGACTGGTAAGGGTACTTGGTTACTTAGTCAGGTGCCCTCCAATGCTCTCCCACTCTGGGAACTCATCTTTCTTCATGAAGATTGGGACATCCTGGCATGGCTCCTTGCCAACAATGCCAAACACACCTTAGACCTGATGGTCCTAGATCCACACCTTGGTGAGGGAGAGGATCGTGACTACACCCCCATGGCTGCACATAGCAGATATCCCTTCTTTGACTACAAGGACTGGGATCACTATGGGTGGATCAGAGATATTGAGGAGGCCATGCAATTGGAGGAGGTGGAGGAGATGGAGGAGGTAGAGGAGGTAGAGGAGATGCAGGTGGAGGAAGAGGAGGAGGAGGAGGAGGAGGCAGAGGAGATGGAGGAAGAGCAAGATCTTGGCGAACATGCTATTGTGATTGAAGATGTAAGTTCCTAACCCAAACCATATTGTAGTTACTATCTTAGCTAATGACAAACACATAGGATGAGTACGACGAAATAGACGAGGAACTGGGTCCATCAAGCCCTCCTCCCACTATGAGCTTGGAATCCCTCCCCATCACTGCCAGTGAGCCTCCGAGCCTGTCAGACCAAGACAAGTAGAGAAGGTTGCTTGATCTTGTCCAACAGCAGCCTTGAATGGCTGAGTTCCTTATGACTTCCGGCGGTGTCAGCAGCTCGCACCCTGATACTTCCTCCCTGGCTCCACCAGTTGTCCAGACTCAGATGTCCCCCTCTATATGCCGCGCCCCCTCTTTTCACCAAGCCCCCCAATGGTGCTGGGCCCCCCTGCAAGGTGCCTCTTGCTCCCCTACCCCTGACCCAATTCCTCCAGCCCTGGAGACCCCCCCTGTACCCCGGCAAGGAACAAAACACCAGGGTCCCCAGAAATAATCTTTTTGTATGTTTTTTTTTTGTAGGTTTTTCTTTTTTTTTTTTGCTCAGTAACTTTTTGTTAAGTAGTTTTTAGATATGGAGCTTTATCTCTTGGTCTAAAAAAAAGATTTAAAAATTTGCTAACTAATTCAGGAGCTTTTGTGATGTTGAGTGCCTCTATATGATAGTAAAGATACCATGGGATGCTCTTGCTTTGGTGTCTCATATTGCTAGCCATTTTGATATCAAGTGTCTGGTATGTGATAATAGTGATAGCACCATACCACCTTACTTTGGTGCCTGATGTTTTCTGGATTTGGTGCATCTCATATTGTCTATCAATAACTGGCCTAGAGTCAGCTCATGGTATGTTGATTATCTACTAGGGTATTGAGGTTAGTGATGAGATGGACCAGGGTTTGAAGTTGGTCAGAAACGGCTAGGCTACAACCCCTGTCCATCTCATCACTAACATCTATATATGAGTTGGTTATATTGCTTGAATTCAGCCTCTCAGGTGTTCAAGCTTCGTTGACCTGACACCAGAACATGATTTCAGACACTTCTAGTGCTAGTTAGGCAATGCGAGAATACTGTAATGCCAATATTGTCAGTAAACAATACTGTTTATGGCTAGATTTTATTAAGCTGCCCACCCTAACAACACCCTCATCTCATCTAATTTTTTCATGCCAGAGTCTTGAGTCTAATCATAGTTGAGAATGCTTAGATTATCACGAACACAATGTTGAACAATCTGAAAATGCCATGTTGCAGGAAAACCTTTTGCTTCAATAATGAGTGATAGTCAGTGATTCTACAAACCTCCTGGAGCCCTGTATATTAGACTTGATGCGTCATATACAACATGAGAAAACTATACAAACTTTTCATCTTCACCGAACTGTTTATGTGATACCAAAAGGCAGCTGTTATATATTTCTACATTACCAATGCCTTATGGCATTGGGACCATATGACATCCCATGGCATCACAGTTATGACAGTACAACCTCCCATCTCGTCACAGTCATGACAGCATGACATCCCATGGCATCACGGTCACAACACCAGTACTTGTACCCCAAACCTCACACATTCTCCTGTGTACCTCCATATTCTCTTCTAGGGGTCTCCCCACACCAGCTGCATCCTCTCACTGCCAAACTATTCCATCAAGTCATTCCAATTTCTACATGCACCAGACTCTTGGGATAACCTCTGTGAACCTTATTTCTGACCAACCACTCAAGGGCAGCAGAGGGAGAAAGTTACAAACCAGTGTACATCTCTCTATATAGGGCTTCACGGCTGGTATACCTTTGAGACCATGATGCGAGATTTCTCAGGTTGCGAGAATTGGTATTCTGATTGGTTTACATATGTTTGTGGAGCCTCTCCTCTGTGCAGATACTCATGATACTAGAACTGACTGTATTCTCAACAGACCACCTTGTGCTCCATGATTCTAAATGCACCATATCATGCTACATCTTTCTCAACCCCACTGGCATTGTACCAATAATGGTACACTGGGAAACCTTTTGTATCCCCCCTACCACTAAACACCCACCAGTATAAGACAAAGGCCTGGGAGCAAGGAGCTGGTAACAATTGATACTACGCTTTATCCTATAGTGAAGTCTTGTATCAATGGGGGGTCTACCTCGATGAAGCTCTCTCAGCCCAAGGGCCAGCAACCAAGGCTCAGGCCAAGGACCAATAGCAAAATGGAAGGCTTGTTCGATAAGGGAATGTCCCTGACCTGGGAGGACCAGGTGGCCTGTGAGGAGGCAAAGGAAAGGGCTGAGAATGTGTTTCACATTATTCAGCACAAGCAAGGTATGCAATAGCAGTCGTGTAGTACATGTCATGAAATACTCAAATAATACATTCTTAGGAAACATTATCGAAGTGTTCCTCAATATAGATATTGAGACACACAATTCCTGTCCACACCTGGCCAGCCTGCAAGCGTTATCTCTGGACCAATGCGATGTGCACAGCGACTCATATCAGCAAGTCAACATTGGTGCAGGCTAGCTATATATGGCCCTCAATCACAACTATCGCCACCTTCTTGTTGTATTTACCAATCCAGCCTCCGCTATCTACGGTAAGGAGGTTGGAGCAAGGATCGTGAAGTAGGCTACAGACAATATTACTAAGTACTGTGAGATTCAGCCTCCAAGGCTTCTACACAGTATAAGGCACAATCATACTGAGGATTGGCTCCTGAAAAATCCACGACACTATGCCTATCTGAACTCATGCTGTAGGGTGTTCCATTGAGGCATTTGGGCATAACAGAGACATGAGGACCTAGGACTCATTTTGACTAAGGATACCAACGACGTTGGTTCAAATACACATAAAGACCTACAAGGACTCCTTGCCTCATTCCAGAATATCACACAACTTAAGTGGTTACTTCTCAGAGCTATTGACAGGCAACAATGTGACACAATACAGTCTACCATTGAGCTATTACCCCATCACTTCCAGAATCTCTGGACCAATTATGACAACGAGTGCTTGTCCCTACATGTGTGCCTCATCAACGTCGTAACAGAGCCGTACCTGGACCAGCGTGACCTTGACTGGATGATGAGTACACCATTGGGACAGTTTGAAGGGGCTTGGTTTTAGGTGTTTGATTTGGAACTGTGCTTTCACTGTCCCCTGGGTTCGATGGCAGGCATCTGCAGTCATAAGCTAATCCACTTTACAAGGCTCAGGAATGGTTCTCGACTCTGCTTGGTTTAGAATATGCATGGGTCCCTACTGTAGCATGTTTTCTGGAGTCAGACAGAGGCAGGTACCAGTAGAGGGCAGACGCACAAGCGGAAGCATGATTGTGTAAATGGCACTGCTCTCCCTGATCTCCAGAATGAGGGTTGTGATTCTGAATCGTTTCTGAGAAATTAACTTACCTTATTTGTATGATGGGATGTATCTGCCCTCTGTTGTATTGGATTTCCCCAGAGGGCATGTGGCTGTATGGATATGTGGATATGTGGATTTGTGGATTTGTGGCAGATCAGAATAAAAAAGATAATATGACAACAATTGATAATGTAGCCAGGAACAACATCCCTAAGCCTACCATGATGTGTAACAAATATTCATAAAATAAGCTTCTAATTTGCACAAGTGTCGTGATATGAAGTGACGTTGTGTGAGGACCCATGAAGGGGAAATAGCTTGTATTACAATGGAGAGGATGAGGTGATCTGATAAGATGGGGTGATACAAGGCATCAAGCTACAAGTGCTAAGCCTGTTTTGATACTAGTTACAGTTCACTGTATGCAAACCTCTTGACCCAGTGTTCTACAGACACATGTCAAGATCAACACTATACAGTACTCCTGCACCTCATAATATATAGAAGACCCCTGAGATTGACTAGGTAGACTTTCACCATGGCTGTCAAATATCCATTTTGTCGCCAAAGATACATGCAGGCAGGTGCATATGAGAAACACCTATGAACTGCCCATACAAATCTAGACATCATACTTACCTCTACTATATGACATGCACCTTCCGTGAGTCCTATTAATGACACAGAAACAGACCTATTCCTCTACCCAGAGATAAATTAGGAGAACGAATGGGCCGATTCAGACTATGAATCTAATCTGGACCCTGCTGGATGTGACACCGATGCATTGAATGATGATATCTTATACAAGTCTGATACTGAAGTACTCAACCATAATACCTCATTGATGGCCGGCAGACAAGGACATTACCCAGGTGCTGGGGAAGCAAGTGGAGATGTGAGCGGGTTTGAGGATGAACACCATACTCTGTACCAGGTTCCATAGGCCCCATTTGCCAATGCTTATGATTTCAAACTTGCATCTTTGATCATTCAGAGCAAGGTCTCAAAGTCTTGAATCAATGAATTCTTTTCAAGTGGTCTGGGTCGTTCTGTTTTAGTCAGTTATAGTTCAATGCACATACAAAAGAATCATCTCCGATCATTGGACCCCCACATTGCTTATCTATAATGGTTTGAAGGTGAAGTTGACGATGGTAAGAGAACGCAGCATTTCTTCTATCGGAATATCCTTGACTGTGTCAGATACCTCCTTCAGGAGATAGCATACAGGGATGACTTGGTCTATGTGTCGCAGCGTGAATACGACTAGAATAGACATATGATATATGCTGAAATGCATATGGCAGACTGGTGGTGGGATGTCCAAGTACTGTACACCCTGCTTTGCAACCTCCTTCATCAGGGCACTGGCTAACCGTTTATAGGATACACTTTCATGTGGTCTAACTCTCGTTCCAATAATTGGAATGTCCGATCAGATACATCTTACCAACTTCTCAGGTGATAAGAAAGCATGGCCTGTCTATACTACGATTGGAAATCTCCTATCGACTAGGCATAACAGACCTGGATCAATGGCGGTTCTCCTTCTTACACTATTGCCAGTCCAGCCCAAGTTCCCACAGTCCTCTTCAGCAGACAACCTGCAGAGACAAATCAATACCGACATACTACAAGGCGTATTTGAACTCATACTGTCACCCTTGCAAGATGCGGTGCTTGGCAGTGTCTCAATTGACCGTGTGGGGGGGAAGGTCTGGCGGTGCTTCCCTATCTTGTCCATGTGGGTTGCTGACTACATAAAAAATCTTGCACTACACGGAGTAAAATCTAATGCTGGTCTGAAATGTGAGGTACCTCGTGATACATTAGGAACTGATGCACAGGCGATGTATGGGACATGAGATTATGCCACATACGAACGTCTCAAACAAGAAAATGAGCATCGGTCGACAGACTCTGGGTCGGGAGACATGAATGCCATGCTCAATGCACTTGGTATCAAGATGGGACAGAATGTTTTTAATGGGCTTCAATGGGTTTCAGCACCCGATCTGCACAAGCTGGATTTGCTCCATACAGTTTATTTGGGACTATTCAAGCATATGATGGACTGGGTTCAGGGATTCCTCAAGAAACACGCATGACTGCAGGCTTTTGACGATGCCTGGAAGGCTTTACCACCATACACAGGATTCTTTCCACCCAAAAAAGCATACTGCAAGGTTATGCAGTGGCAAGGAAAGAAGATGAGGAATGTGGGGCATTTTCCTTTGTGAGTTCTCACCATGGCATTGAGGTAGCCTGAGAGTATGCAAGTATTACCATTCAAATGCACACTCACCTGCATTAGGTCATTGCTTGATCTCACTTTGATGGCCCAATATAGAAGCCATATACCTGAGACCTTGGATTATATGTAACAATATCTTAATCGGTTTCATGACATAAATGATATCTTCATAGAGTTTCGAATATCGAAGAGGACACAGGCAAAGGTTGACAAGCAGCGAAGGGAGCTATGACATCTGAGAACACAGGTAAACTAATGTGTTGCAAAATCAAACCGGCATCAGGTACAGGAGTAGGATCGTGAAGAAGGGATTGACTAACATATGGATCTAATCCATACAGAATCTTGTTTCAACTTTATTAAGATGCATCTACTGAGTCATTTTCACAGTCACATATACCAGTTTAGTAACATTCAGATGTATTCCATAGAGTTTACCAAGCTCACACATAAGGAACAAATCAAGGGGGTGTGTCACCATTCAAATAAAAACAATGCCGCATGATAGATTCTGGACAGTTATAGTCACCAGCATGCAATCCGAATGAGACTTTTGAACCTGGATTCTCTTCAACATTGCGGAGCTGATCTCGCTGCTGATGTCATGAAATATTTGAATAAAATGAATTCCGTATTCACACCAGTTGCCAATTGTAGGATCATGATGGGGTGTTGTGATGATGTTTCCGATGTTATAGATTTTTGCAAGGTCTTGGGTATCTCACCAGAGAGCATCTGTCAGGAATTGATTTTATATAGCGAGAATAGCCTGCCCACTGAATGCTGCCTTCCTGAAGATCCTGTCATACTTCAATTCCTTCCAGTTGAACTACTAATGCAACTTGAGATCCCGATTCTAGTGTTCCAGGGAACTGATATTTATGACATCTACCGGGCAGGCTCTACTTGTACCAGACTCTTCAGGAACCAGAAGAGTCACTATGATTGGGTTTAGGTACAGACAATTGGCGAGCGTATGTATGATGTGCTCCAGGGCCATCTCCCTGGGAAGCTCCTGGCGCTCTTCAAAATCAGAGACTACATGCACAAGGACATAGTTCGCAGGGTTGCATATGTCCAAATATTGAACGTGGTTAACTCAGGATGCATATCCGACATCCACGGCCTTGTCATGGTACAGCTAAAGCAAAATGCATGAGAGTTTACTATAGTAGACATAGGGACAATCCTAGGCCTGGCGCACCTCATCCCGGAGACAGACCAGTGATGACTTGTTAACAGCCATATTGATTTAAGGACATTTAATGAGATTTATTGAGGTGTCATGAGATCAGACAGTTGGGCGACAACTGTTGGCTTAGGCAAGTAAATTTTTTCTGTATCAAGGATGGTTGAATGGCACAGAGAATATTATAGCATCTTTCATTGCAACCTGTATATAGAAACCTCTATATAGAAACTAATTAATAGAAGCTAAATAATAGATACAACTAAAGGTACACAATGTAGAAAATTATGGTGGGGGATTGGTCAGTCCTTGAGATTAGGACCCGGATGACACCATGCAGTGAAACATTGTAGGTCCTGATGTCACTAGGACACAATGAAGAAACCAGACAGACTGCGACAAGTTGCTGCAATACCCATTGGCCTGACAGTAAGGAACCGACAATGGTGATATGTCAGGATGCTGGGAAGGTTCAGGGCAGGGATGGGGACATCAAGGGATGGAAGGCATCTGTGGTCGATGTTAGGATGGAGTTATGGTATCGCGATGAGAGTTGGAAGGAATGTGATAAAGGCTGGCCCTGTGTGGCAACGCCCAGTAGTACTCCTGTGAGGCAGCAGCCATAGCCAGACATCAGGATATGGGGAAGAAGGTGCAACAGAGATGCTGATGTCCAGGGATCATGACAATGTCGACCTAATCTCAGGTAGTATCCTGATGCCGCAAAATGTTGCTATGCAACACAAGATGCACCAGGTACAATGTTGTGTTGCAACATACATCATGATGTATAGGGTGCAACAGGGGGTTACAATAGAACTCAGGATGCACCAGGCATACCAGGCACATGAGAAATGCACTGTGTGTCAGGATGCAATGCACATACATCAGATGGGGGCTTTTTTTTTGCTGATGAAGCCTATTCTTATAGGCTTCTAGCTCATCAACATACCTTTGTCCCCTTGCTGACTGCTCATTGTAAGCTATGTGTTGTTTGTCGATGGACCTTCAAGTAGTCTGATCAACTTGATTAAGGCATTCTAGGATGTGGGTTAAGAGAGCCAGAATTTCTTACTGTTGTGGAGGAACATCTCATTGTCCTCTCAGGGTAGCTGCCCTTTTTTCAATCCTCCTCCATGATCTCCTACCTCATACAGAGCCAGTGGAGGAGCCTCTACTAGAGAGAAATGGAGAGTTTTGTGTAGCAGTAGTGGCTAGTATAGACATCACATCACTAGCAGGAGAAGGTGCTCCTTCTTCCATATATGTATCAGGTCTTGCTTCTTGAATAGCCAAAGGTAAAGGTGAATCTTGTCCAGGGTGATCCATGATGAGTTTAGGTAGAGATAAGTGCATATAATGGGCCTAGGTAATATGGAAAGTATTAATATACTGTTACAGGTTAGCGCAACCATTTATAGTTTTGTTGGTCTAAGCTGTATGCTTCTTGATGTAAAGTAAGGTAAAGTAGAATCAAAATGAAGATTGTCAAGGTAGGCTCAGAAAGTTGTATGCATAATGATTGTTTCAAGAGTAAAATAATAAATATATTAATAAGCTCTCTTCTCCATTGGTTAATGTTTCTAATAGCTGAAGAGTAACTTGATATTTATATTCTCTATCTGGGATATCACAGGTTACAACTAACTCCCATACTATCTAAGTACCTCTATTGAAAACCTCTTATTTTTCCTGCGTGCAAATACTCGTGACCCTGAGAATATTTGCCATGCTTAGCTTTGATCTCTTCAAACTCCTATGTGTTTCTGAGGGTGCGTGTTAGGCATATGGAAAAAGGGCCAAAGTTACCCGGCCTTTACATAGGATTATTTCTACCATACCCCTGCAGCCCCCTTTCACTAACCTTCTTATATCTCACTTTCCCGTACCAATTAATGCCAGTGAAGTTGTGTATCACAACACTGACCAAAGAACTGGAGGAACCGTCTCCAAAAAAAGAACCGTTATAACAAAGTTAGTAATTGTAACGAAAAGAGTTATTCTAAGAATAGTCTATTAGATCTGTTGTGAAATTGAATTAGGATATATCAAGATAGCTCTAAAAAAAGTGAAGAAATATTGAAGGAAAGGGAAACATAAGGACAAAAAGAAAAAAGAAAAAAAGAAAAAAAGAATTAAATATAGATATAAAAAGACATTGAAACAAAATGTAAAACACAAGTAATGGTCCCGTTGGTGCAAGAATAGTCTAGTAGTCTAGTGGGTAACTGAATAAACAACATGTCATGATATATCTAAAACGTTTCAAGAACATGGGACCAACCAGGGTTAGGGATCGAACCATTATTATCTACATAATATAATAAAACATCGTTTTGTAGTTATTCATACTATATTTCTTAATTTAATAGATGGTAAATCATACAGGTGATAAGCGGATTTAGTGTCGAGGGTGGGCCAGTCCGTATGATAGATGTTCAGATAGTTCTCACTAAACCAGTTAACGGAGGGTAAGAAGGACGTAACGGTAGGTATCGACTAGAAATCATACTCCAGTTACAATGTGATCCTATGTAGTATTATGTAGATGATATCGGTTCGGTCCATAATCATGATTGGACACATGCTCTTGAAATACTTACACCGACATGAGATATATTTATGTCATAAATGTTTTAAACGATAACGTTGGATAGTGAAGTCGATAAGGATCATAACTACAGAAATGGAGGTTATCCCTCCAAGATGATACTGACAGTATTGTACTTGACATGAGTATAACGATCTAACTTCAATGTAAGGGAAACACCCATATTATGTAGAACTGCATCATTACCTCCAACAAAACATTCGGTTTAAGCTTCATGGCCTACACTCGTAGTAACGTAGTATGGGCTCATAGTTTCTATATGACGTACCCCCTTTGTTGTTAATACTATCTACCACCTCTTATACTCGTATTCCGCACCGACATAATCCCTATACCTCTTTTTTCAGGTTTTAATGGTTCGGAAGCGACTCCTAATAAAGATTCTATGCGGACGTCGGGGTAATATCCCTGGTCCGTAGTAGTGGAATAATGACGACTCAACGCAGGGCTGTGAAATCGTTGTAATTTACTTCGGAAATCGTACTATGGTATATACAATAGTGGTAAGTAGACTGGTCTACGGTAGGTATCCTATATACTCTTCCGTGGAAACCGCTAAGTACTCTTCACTGAACTTCTCCAAATCAGTTCGAAACTCGTTCGACAATAGGACATGTAATCGTCAATTTATAATATCGAGAATTCATTACCCTGTTAAACCCTTCTTTGGAAATCATTGAACTTATAGTACTCCCATACCGTGGTTTCTCATCGGTATCTCGTCTCGGAGAGTGAAACTTTCTTCATCGTGGGGTTCTCCCTGATGAGTTCTCAACCATACTCTCCAAAACGGGTTACTCGATAACCGAGTTAGATCCAGATCTTAGGAAAAGTACAGGTTACCCAAAACGTTATATATTTATACGTTACGTTATCGACACGAGTAAATAATTTCGACTAGTGAAATACAAAACTCCATCTTGTTAACTCTACCAGTGGTAATTCCATCATATAAGTTATATTCAAGTATACCACCTCTCTAGTGTCTACTGAATGATCGCCTCATAAGCGTGACAATACCCCATCCGGTTGGCATCTATCCCGGCCATCCAGATCCGGCATTCGAAGAACTTTATTCCATTTCATCCTATTTTGCTTCTAGCAATTCCATCCGAGCATAAAGGGCTTCATAAAATATTTCCTATACACATTATTATCAAAAAAGTTCTCATTCCATTATTTATATAATTATTCTAGAGAAGAGGCAACGAACTACAAAGACTATCGACCCTCATGGAGCTATAAATATAAGGCGCAGACCCAATAGCGCCCGATGTTGGTTGAGGGTATGATAGATTCATGGAGGCAGTTTTTGGAGAATTTAAAGAATTCACGCTTGTGGAAACTGGGACTCTTATAAACGGAACGAATCGAAACTAGAGAAGCTTGAGGATAACAAAGACCCCCCACACTTGTGGGGAGGTCATCCATCGGAAGCTAGAGAGGTGATATACTTGAATTAAACTCATACGGCGGGATTACCGTTGATATGGTTAACAAGACGGAGTTTTGTATTTCACTAGTCGAAATTACTTACTCGCGCCGGTAACACAACGTATAACTACGTAGTGTTCCGGGTAGCCTATATATCCCAAAAAACGAGACCTAGCTCGGTTATCGAATAGGTCGCTTTTGGAGAGTATGGCTAAGAGCTCATCCGGGAGAACCCCGTGATGAAGAAAGTTTCGTTTTCCGAGCCGAGATACCGATGGGCAGCCACGGTATCCGAGTGCTATAAGCCAGTGATTCCAAAGAAGGGTTTAGCAGGGTAGTGAATAGTCGGTATTATAAATTGACGATTACATGTTCCATTATCGAACGAGTTTTGAATTGGTTTAAGGAGGCTCAGTGAAGGGTACTCAGCGGTTTCCACGGGAGAGTATATAGGATGCCTGTCGTAGGCCAGCCTGCCTGCCGCTGCTGCATATACCACAATACGACTTCCACGGTAAATAACACCGATTTCACAGCCCTGCGTTGAGCTGGCATTATGGCATTACTGCGGGCCAGGGATGTT
>ML120581.1:7867-107913 GCA_003788595.2 Choiromyces venosus 120613-1
TTTTGAAGGGTTCTAGGGCGATTAAAAACCGTCGATCACAATCACAACTGGGCTATGGTGAGCTCGTCTTTCCCCTCATGCCAATTCTGACATGGCGGTCGTCTTAGGATCGCACTACTTCCCTTTAAGACGTGATAGTTGACAACCTTATACGACGAGCCGTACGAGCTCGTACTACCAAACGAGAACCCCAAGCACTAGCAAGCAAACAAGCGGCCCTCGCGTGAAACCGAAACCCGCGTGTGCCGTCAAATCGAAAAAACCCTTTCGTAATTCCGTGGCCCTTACGTGGTCTTTACACACGCTCAAACACGCTCACCTTACCGGCATTCCCGCTCGCCCTTTCCACCTGCATGCCTCCGTTATCTCTCGGCCTCAAACAGAAAGGAAACACAAAGGAAGACACAATCGAAAACACAAACGCTTTCCTTCCCCCTGTGTGGACTCTCTCTTTCACAAGTCCTTCTTGACCTCCTGTAACAACAAAAGGATATAGATAGGACAGTAATGGCAATCAAATCAAACTCAATCAACAGCAACTCAACTTCTTCTCAAAGGGGGGGGGAAAAAAAAGAACACTAGCGAATATCACACTTAGAACCGTAAAAAAAGCAAAACCTAGCAACAGCGATAAGCTAGCAACGGCACATTTTAGTTGTGGTGTCCCCTAGCCCCAAGTGATATCGTTCAACAAAAGGCCACTTTTAACTGATCGTACGGGCGTTCACGGCAAAGTATTATCGGTCCACGTTGACATTCACCCTTTTTTTGTTATGAATGTTAATGCTTTGTGCTCGCGGAAAACACGACCTCAACGTAATCCGGTCAGCGGGCCCCTATAAGGGGTCTCGCTGGACTTCCGGGCGAGGTCTTGTACTGCGTCAACCAGTGATGTTACGCCTTCCTGGAGGTTGTGTAGCAGTGGACAATGGACCACCCGTCGGCATAAAGCCCGCAGATAATATTGGCTGGTGATTAACAGTAACTGTTTCAATCATGGTCATGCAGGGAGGGAGATTCGTTCACCTCCTTTAATTTTGAACGTCGTAGACGGTTGAGTTGGTGAACACGAAGCAAGAGTGTTGGTTTAACTTGCTTGAACGGGGCCTCCAAGGCATAGAAGACACGAGCCAGCAATGCCAACAGACGTGACAGTGAAACGACGTCCTGGAAGCGCTGAGAGAATATATGCCGGAATTCCTGTTGCCGACGTTGTTAACTCTGATTGGAGGGGAAGTAACGTCGGAGGTCAAAGACCGGGTTAATAAAGAGTGAAAGTCAGTATAGGGAGTGGAAGAAGACGCGTCTGAAGTAGAGGGAGGAGGTGTGAAGGCGGAAACAGGCGTAGAGTAGTATGGAGAAAAGGTGAGGAGCAAGAAGACTTGGTCGAGGAGTTGTTCGAAAAAGACCAATAGCCTCGAAACCGGAAGGGTAACCCGAGAGAATAAGAGAAAAGCATATAGGAAAAACGAAACGCCGTAGTGCTTTGAGCTTTTGCACTGATGGGGGGCCGTCCTAATAGCCATCCAGCCTCCGGCATGCGTCTCTAACCTCCGGCATCCATCTCCAGCCTCCCCCAACTCACCCACAATTATCCCATGCTCCTACCGATTTACCGTCTTCATAGATGGACTGGCGGAGCTCTCCGCTGTCATGAGTACTGCTCAGATCCTCCGCAGTGGTAGGGATATAAGCTGGTACTTCCTTCCGAGCTTATTTAGACAGCCAATGGGTCGTTGGCCTTGTGCGGAAAGGAATGAGGAGACGCCGCACTTATCAATACTGCAGGGGATAACAAAAATTCGTGAATGTAGCTTCGAGGTACTGATTCTTGGCATTCATTTTAGCCAGGAGCAACTGTACATTAATATGAGTTTATCTATTCGCTAATTAAGATTGGATAGGCTCAGATTGCGAACTCGAGCGCCTAGGCTAGTAGCCTATCACCCGTCCCCCAATCTCCTACTCTGTTTGCTCTTCTCCTCTTCTCCATATCTCTCCCTCCTCGTCCTTATGATCCCGGTTCGAGTGGCCAACTCCCAGTGGGATTGCTTGATACCCTTGGTATCCCCCTGTGGAGAAGGGGGGGCTCGAGTTGTAGTTAAGTACAAACCATTAGTAAGTGTATTTTTTTTATTCTGTTCTAATTTAGGGGCAGTGGTTTGTTTCAAGTTCTTTTTTTTTATTTGTATTCAAGGGGTGCTTGTAAAAGAGTTATTATTTGTATTGTTCGATTAGTTAGGGTGGTCTGCCACCATTTTGTATTATACTTGCACCCCGCTGTAATGGACCCCTTTATGGTGGAAAAACTGTTATTAACAATGAATCTCTTGGGAGTTCGATTCCTCATACAAATTGACTTGCTATGACAAGTTATTCAGGGTAACAAACCTGAATTGAACTCTTAGTTTTTTACCTCCCTGTCTCCGAGTCCATACAAATTTAATCTGCTATAATGAATAAGAGCCCATCTACAAGCGGATTTCAGGTATAGCGTGGTAAGGTTTTGGTAAATGTTGAAGAATACAGGCACGAGAGGCCTGCATACCAGTAGTGCTCTTCACACAGTGGCTCTTCCTGAAGTCTACAATATGGTGTTTTTTCCCCCCCCCCAATACAGCCTTCAAGTGGTCAAAAAATTGTAGATAATGAGTGTAGGATAAATCGCTTTCCTCTAAATACCCTGGGCATGAATAAGCTCACCCTCCAGGTTAAGAATCATGATTAAATACTCGGAACCAACTTTGGAAAAGAGGGGACGACACCTATTTGGGAAATATTCAGAATTTGCTTTACTCTCCTCTATCCCACCTGGTATACCTCTCCCGTATCAATAGTTAAGATTGGCCTCATCCCTTACCCTTATCGCCCTATTACCTTGCAAATTCGACAAGGTAACGTGACTTATAATAAGTGACAAAGGAAACTAATGACAAAAGAGTGCCAAAGTCGGCGGGAGAACAAAGAATGTTAAAATGTTCGGGTAATGATCAATTTGGACGTGTCACAGAATGAAGCAAACATGGTAAAAGGAGACGAGTATTTGTAGACAACAGATATGTTGTACACGGTTATCTGTACAAAGAGAAGTAGTAGCAAAAGAGGAATTGAATTTTATTAACGGCGAAGACGATCGTAGTTATTATTATTGTTGAGGGAAGCGGAAAAGGTAAAACAAAAGGAAATTTATAGAAGAAAAGGCTTCTCAGAGCAAGTGAGTTCATTACGTGCAGGCTACATATGCGTGCTACTAGTGCTAGCTAGTGTCAGATATTTCCAGTGTTTCCTACTAGCGTTGGACATTTTCAACAAAAGAATATCCTTCACTACCGCGTGATTGCGTGTGATTTTCCCCTGTGATTATCCACAGAAATGTTGATGAAGGAGTCAATGGCTGTTCTAAAGGAGGGGTAGCGATTGGGGGGAAGGCAAACTAACAAGATAGACTCTCAGGACTTTGGAGTGAGTCAGACGGATCAGAGGAGTAGTGTGGGAGAGACTTCATCGATATGCACTAGGACACAGAGGGAAGGTTATGTACACCGAGTAAAGACTGAATTTGCTTATATCCACCCGACGCAGCTAACCCGAGTGCTCTTGCGCCACGGACGTCTCGTATATCGGGGCTCACATCGTCCCGTTCTAATAGCAACTTTACTACCCCCTCATGGCCCTTCTTCGCAGCTCATGCGAGCGGTGTTCGACGAAACCTGGTGTCTGCTGTGTTGGGATCGATATCTTCCCGTTCCAATAGCCACTTTACTATTCCATCGTACCCATTCCTGGCAGCGCACAGGAGAGCCGTAGTGCCATCTTGGGTGTTTGTAGTGTTTGGATTAATATCCCATCGCTCCAACAGCAACTTTACCAACGCCTCATACTGATTTTCCCCAGCCCAGGAGAGTGGCGTTTGACCAAATTTGGTTGCGGCAGTGTTGGGGTTGATATACACACGCTCCAATTGCAACTTTACTATTCCTTCATGCCTGCTCTCCGCAGCCCACAAGAGTGGTGTCTGGCCCCATCGAGTGTCTGTAGTGTTGGGATTAATGTCCCCCCGTCCAAAAAGCAACTTTACTACTCCTTCATGGCCTTTTGGCGCAGCATGCAAGAGGGGTGTTAGGCCAAAGCTGGTGTCTGGAGCGTTGCGATTGGTGTCCTCTCGCCCCAAGAGCAACTTTGCTATTCCTTCATCCCCTTTCTCCGCTGCGCACGTGAGTGGCGTTTGGCCATGTTCTGTACCTGCAGTGTTGGGATTGATATCCTCTCGTTCCAATAGTATCTTGACTACCCCTTCGTGCCCCTTCTGCACGGCCGACAAGAGTAGCGGTTCACCATATTCAGTGTCTACAGCGTTGGCATTAATGTCCTCGCGCTCCAATAGCAACCGAACTACTCCCTCATGGCCATTCTTCACAGCCCACAAGAGTGGTGTTCGGCCATATTCGCTATCTGCAGTGTTCGGATTGACATCCTCTCGTCCTAGAAGCAACTTTGTTGTCCCCTCATGTCCTTTCTCTGCAGCCTACGAGAGTGGCGTTCGGCCAAACTGCCTGTCAGGAGCGTTGGGATTGATCTCATCTCGTCCTAGGAGCAGCTTTACAACTCCCTCATGCCCTTTCTCTGCGGCGCACGAGAGTGGTGTTTGGCCATATTTGGTGTGTGCAGTGTTGGGATTCACATCTCCCGCTCCAATAGAAACTTTACTACTCCCTCATGGCCGTTCTTCGCAGCCCACGAGAGTGGGCTTCGGCCATATTCTTTGTAGCGTTGGGATGGACATCCTCTCGTGATAAAAGCAACTTTGCTACTCCCTCGTTCCCGTTCTCTGCAGCCCACGAGAGTGGTGTTTGACCATACTCGGTGTCTACTACATTGGGATCGATATCTTCCCGCTCCAGTAGCAACTTTGCTACTCCCTCGTGCCCGTTCTCCGCTACCCACGAGAGTGGCGTTCGGCCACATTCCGTGTCTGCTGCATTAGGATTGATATCTTTCCACTCCAATAGCAACTTCGCCACTCCCTCATGTCCACCCTTCGCAGCCCACCAGAGTGGTGTTCTGCCGTATTCCGTGTCTGCAGCATCGGCCTTGGCATCCCCCCGCTGCAGCAGCACCTTCAAGACATCCTCATAACCTCCTCGAGCTGCCCAAGCAAGTGCTGTTCTGTTCATAGTATCTGTTGCGTTGATATCCCATTCCTTCATCGCCAATAACGCGGTAACTATCTCCACGATCCCAAAACATGCAGCTCTATGGAGCGCTGTAAAACCTCCACAGACGTCCCTCTTATCAGAACCTGGCTCTGGCGGATACTGATTCTTTTGGTAGCCTTGGAAGAGCAGCCGGGAGGATGCATGCTGTTCGAATTCAACCAGAAGCCATAGTGCTAGGGGACTCACACTCTCAGCATTTTCCCTTCTTATGCGTTTCTCCCAGTAGCTGGAAGTATATCCCACAAGGGGGCTGCGAACAGGGCCGAACTCAGAGTTAGGGGAAGTTCGCGGACACAGCGGAAATTCAGGTACGTCAAGCAAACCTCGGCTATCATAGTGTGTGGGCTTTGGAAAAGGCTTGTGTTATCGGATATGAACTCCTGCAGACTTAAGTGGACTAGCCGAGCGGTAGAGGAGGATGCCTCAACCACGATAAGCCCCGTAGAGCACACGAGTGCTCAGATTATAGGAATGTTGTCTGGATTCACATCAGGGGATCCCATCTTCGCCCCTAAGGCATGGCATAGCTGGGTAGTGTGTAAGGGTCGCTCCGAGTTGGATACCCACATCAGGGCTTCCATTCCAAGCCTGGACCAACCCCCCTTCTGCCCCTTGATTCGTGCTAGAATTGTCGCGTATGCATCCCGCAAATGATTGCCCTTTGTTATCTCGTTCAACTTTTGTCCTCTGTTAAAGTCAGTAACCTCTCCTAGGATTGCGTCGATGCGTGATGAAACGAGGAGGAATCTGGAGACAACCGTCAGTCAAGATAAAATCATGGGCGTAATGGAAACTGCGGATACTCCTACACACATTTCTGGGACCGTTTCGGGGATAATTGTCAGGATATCCTCTCGCAAACTATCGGACATAGCGTCAGGCTTGGTGTCCATCTCCAACCTCTTCTTCAAGTATCGTGTTATGTCCTGAATCTTCGGGCTGATGGATACTGTAACCCTGGTGGCGAAGTATCTTGTAATTTCCCCCTCAATCTGAGGCCCCCCAGTGACAAATATTCAGAGGCTCGATGACTCCTTAAGGATATTTATGAGTGACGCAAGAAGCTCCTGTCGATGCTTGGGAAGGTACTCATCCAAAGCATCGATACAGGTAAGGATCTGGAGTAATGTAGCAACTGCCCGCCCCAGCATCTCCATCTCATCCAGAAGTCGCAGACCCCGACAGCCGGCCCCCTTTCCCGCCCTCCGGAGTACCTTCCCCACAGCCTCCACGGCTTCCTCTCTAACCACCAGCTGCTTGAGGATGGCTCCCATGATGTGAGTAGTTTGCTCCTCCTGGTCGTGAAAGGTACCGTAGAACATTGCGATTGTAATGTCTTCCTGGCAAGGTCCATCGCACAAGCTGTCGATCACTAATAAACTGATATTTCTGGCCGTTAGCAATAATTCCAGTTTCCTACAGCCGAACCAGGCACTTACCTTAAATATGTTTTCCTCACTCCTGGATTCCTATAAGCAAATAAGACAGCATTATCTGCTCCATATCCACCATCCTTCCACTCGCGGAACTCGGTTGTCTCCAAAAGCCAATTCCCAACACCATCTAACCTGTCGGCACGCACATCCTGATGTCTTCTCCCGGGGTCAAGTAGGGAGAGCCGGTGCATGGTTTCTCTGTTTTCCCCGGGTGTGATTTTGTCGACATGGAAGATATTGGTATTACTGTTGGTTATATTGTTGCAGTTGACATCAGGTGGGTTAATCGAGTATGGACGGGCAGTGAAGTCCATGGAGGTCTGTCTAGAGTGCCGTCTGACAGAATGAGGATGGGGTAGGGTATTTTCATCTGGTGATGGCGTCTGAACCTTCTGAAGGAAATTGCTGCGAGGGAGGTAGAAGCTTGTGATAGCGGTGTAGGAACGGATGCCGCAGGGCAAAATTCAATCCTGGAAGGTGCAGAAGAGGTCGCGTGAGGAAGGAAGGACAGGAGGGAGAGATCGTGCTTATATCCTATTTTGAGAAAACAGTCACACCAGTCAAGCCACACAAGCCAGGGCAAATTACAAGTATGGACTAACCAGCCCTAGCAACTGAGGCTGTGTTGCCACAACACGGCAATACAGAGCAACAAAGCCGGGTGTTCTACGATCGTACGAGGCTGGTGACAAAAGTGATGAGCAGTCTGAGGTTTCTCACCCAAAACGCCATGTTCACAACCTTCCAACAGTTGATCCAGTGAAGCAATGGAAGCTGAATCTTCACCTATGTTAGGTAATCCCTTAGATTTTTCTTAGAACTCTGTATCCAGCAAAAGCACATCGACCGCCCCCCACCACTCCCCCATGCCAGCTCATTATAAATTAAAACCTTAACAGCCCCTCCTTTGCCCGTCTGGGAAACGCCGCAAATGGATAAATACTGAATGAACTCCGCATAACAACTACCGAGTCCACCTCCTCGATCATTCTGGGTCCCATAAGAAACTCCCCCCGCAAGCTCTCCCCAAAGAATACAATATCTGGCTACACCAAGCGCGCACTAGCTTCATACTGGGGAACACTTCCAGCAAGAATGTGCTCCTTGATCTTATCAGCCAGGTATGTAGCGTGACAATCGATGCACAACTCCCCCAGTGTACCAGCCGGTGCTTCGACGGGCCTTGATGGGCCACTTCAGCAAAACTCCTGCAGCGTGTTCAAGTGTGTCTATGTTCTGGGTGAAGCACTTCGCAGCAATTTTTTCTTTGCCGTTAGTGATATGAAGGCGTGCGCGACTGTTGGGGTGAATTGGCCAGGGTGTGGAGATTTTCGCAAGGGTGTAGAAAGGTTGTGGGTTGGTGCAGAAGAAGCTTATGTCGAAGGCAGCCTCCCGGTGGGGGTTAGAGTTTGGAGGCCAGCGGAGGTGGGGATTCCAGTACTACACTTGGAGAAATGTTATCTGGTGGTGGTGGTGGTGGTGGTGGAAGTGGTGGTGGGGCTTTGGGAAAGAGAGGTACCAGAAAGACTATCTTTTGGCACTTCCGGCTGAGAACGAATTCCGCCACTGCAGGGAGGTCTCGGCGGGAGTGTTTCTGGACGGGTGTCGGCATCGACCCGGGTATATAGTTCGGCACCTATTTCTTTCTTATTGAAAGTTCTCTGTCCTGCCTCAGCTTTGGTAACGGTATTGAAAGAGTAAGGCTGAAAGAAGCTTCTGGGATGGTGGGGGTGGGGCCGGATTACGTTAGTCTTGGTGCAAAAAGCCTCACATCAGGAAGTTGGTTGGCTAGAGAGGCTGAGTGTCATGGGCGGAATGATGTCTTGAATCGCTATTGGTATATAGAATGGTGGTCGTGTTCACCAATAGAGACTTTGCGGTGGATGTATCCAGATAGCCCCAGAAGCCAAGAAACTGGGAATTTGAAGCGGAATGGAATTTGCACTTTGCGGTGGATGAGCCCCAAAAAAACAAGCGTTGTCAAGCTTCACAGTTCCCCAAATGAATGTTTTACTAGATTTTCTAACCCTCTGTTCTGTCAGGGTTGAATTCAAATGTCTTGATTTTGATAGACCAGACACTTCAACCTCTCTTGTTTTAATACTAAAAAAACTGATTTAAAAACAGGCAATATTAAAAATTATATTGTGGATGGAAGTTGTAGAGGTCAAATCTATCTCTGGAAGTTGTGGGACTTGGCATATGTATGCCAAGATAGCCCAAAAGGCTCTAGATTCATCTACCGCAAGGTCTCTATTGTCCCGGGACCTCCTGGTCCAAGCTCTTGGTACCACCCTGGCACACCAAAATCTATAAGGAGGGACAGGGCACTGTATGTGTAACAGACAATAGGTTTCTGAAAATACGGCCATGGTTATCAACTACTTTGACCAGCGAAAAGAACCCTCTCGTTTTTAGATGGTGGCGCCGGTAGAGTGCTTGTTTCCGAATCTTTGCGGCACCGAAAGCACTGCCCGAAGCAGAAGTGAACAAGCCGTGCAGTTTACTCGTACTCTTACTGTGCAGTACTGTAGAGTACAGTCCAGTATTCCAGTATTCTTCATGTGGTAAACCGGGAGCCATTGGCTGTAAACAGGATGCAGAGGTAATTGGCGATTGGTTCAATTTTGGTGTAGGCTTGCCAGATAGTGAGGCTCTTGTCAACCTGACAAAAATTCCCTGCTTCCAGCAGTGAAGAAACATCCTAAAAATCTCGAGTACATGCTATTTATTGATTCATTTGTATATCGTGCCGAGTGCAGTACCTCAAGCATACCGTCATATCATGTTCTATTTTCTCGACAATCGTCACCAGCTTCGTGTATGTGAGTGACTTCAAGTCGGCTGCGCGAGTGTTCGTGAGAGGAGATATGCATTTATTCTACAGCCGCTGATGATAACTACAATACTATTGGCGGCGTCGGGATGCTGCTATCACTGATGTATAGAAAAGAATTGAGAAAACAATCTTGCACAAGAACTGGCTCCCCAAACCATACTAATCTCTAGAACATGTCTTCTAGCTTCTTGACACCACTGACCCAATCCATCCACTGCCCCCACGAGGTAAGGCAGATAAGAACCCACCTCCAAATACCGCTTGAGTCAAGATATTACATCCACCATCAACCGCTCTACGCCGATCCCCTCGGTCTAGCGGCCACCTCCAACTCTAGCCTCTCCTTTGCATAAGGCCCGCTCGGATCTCTGCTATCATGTCGGTTCCCGGGGGGAAGTCAGTCTCAAAGACTGGCTCACCTGCTCCTCTGGTGTTCGCAAGCACAGACTGTCAAAGGTGCCACCGTAAAAGGTTATCTGGTACGCGATGCTGATCTGCTGGATCGCGGCTAACTGGATCCAGAGTTCTGCCATCCATACCAAATACGTCCATATCAGACACAGTAATCTTATAATTATCCTACCCAAGGCAATTAGCATCATCCAAGAATAGTAAATTAAGGTAGAATCGCGGAAGACCCAAATACACACCTAGTCCCAATATCTCTATTGATTACTGTGAGGGAAAAATCCGGTCTGTGGATGTTTGTCATGTTTTACCCTTAGTTGTGTAGTTAGGTAGGGTGGAAAAGTGAAAAGTAGATAGGGCTCGGAGTTGGGACTGCCGCCGAGGGAGTTTAGTGGGAGGAAAAGTCGTTGCTACCTTAGTTTTACTTCTGGGGGGATTTGAGAGAGAGAGAGGACGACGGGACGAGAACACGGACAGCGGAGATAGCATCAACGAACGCGAATTTATTTTTGTTTTCCTCTTTCCGACTTTATTTTCTTTTCCTTCTTGAGTGTGATCCCCTTCGACGGATTTCTTTTTCCAAGGACGACCATTCGACTTCCAGTTGTGCGAGCGGCGTTTTGCCCACACCTAGTAGTGTTTGTTCACCCTTCGACCGACAATTTCCCTTTCTGTGTTTGTTTCCCCTTAGAGAAGTGAACCTTCTCTATCATTTCAGTTTTTACGTCCGGACCGGTTTTGGTTCATTCATTACCCAGTCGGCTAGGATTCGTAAGATTTGACCAATCAGTAGTGAACTGTGTATTTGGACTAGGTGTGTATTTGCGTGTTCCGCGATTGTAGAGAACGCACACCTGGAGTCACTGATAATAGGTACTGATAAAACAGGTCATGGATATTTCGACAAAGCAGAAGCCCATTCTGACACGAGTTGATCTTTGGGGTACCAGCAGTGCCACCCATGTCTGTGATCCACCGCCCATAACTCCACTTGATCCAGAGATTCTCGTTTTCTAGCGGGAAAACGTGCGCTGCTTCGAAACCTGGCAACAGATGTGGAGCACGCCCATTTATCACACCTGAAATCACACATCTTCCGTCTCGGGCTCGAATTCCGTCCTGAAAGGAGTTCTCCCGGCTAGACACATTGTGCGTAAGGACTCGATTTACCCAAGGCCCATTGTTCAATTGAATGGGACCTACAATTCAGTTAATTAATACCCCTCCACAAGCAGGGGTAAGCACATACAGTCACAATATATATCATACTTTCCAATTGCCAAGAGGCTACTGATCAGCGATACAATGTGACCTGAAGTTCGATGTTGAACACATATTGGAGCTTCCATGACCAGAACGATGCCAAGCATGTGAAGGAAATTTGCTTCTGTAACTGATCCATTCTGGATGAATCCGCCAAGGGCATCACCGTCAGGATCGGCAGCATTATAAAATTGCACGTTCCGAAAGAGCGAACGGTTTGAACTCATGCTGCAGTATATTCAAAGTCGTATGCGTCAGATGGTGGGCAGCGATATCAAGAAGACACTGGATTTACTTAGGTGAAGAGTGTGGGATGAAAAGATGCAAGAAAACGAAGGGGCGAGGAAAGAGACAGGGGAGAGTGGAAGAATGGAGGGACAGGAGGTTTAGCTTGACGGAGTTTCCTGTGAATGTCAACGGTAGCGGTGGTTTTGCTTGAGACCTGCGAGGATCTCTGGTGGTGGGGAGGGTTGAGTTTGTTAGGCGAGGAAGAAAGGTTCGTGGCACACTTTGGTTTCAGGGGGGTGGCACACAGTCGGATTATGTAAGTCTAAGCAATGATCAAATACCGGTACATTGACAATATTCACCTTTTGCAAATCTACCTTATCGGTTTCGTGGTAGTGTTGAAATGCAAGAGATACTGCTCGGCATGCACTAGTATAAGTTTCATACCCTGTTGGTTGTTTTATGCTCTAGTACTTGTTTCCAGTTTTGTTTCGACCTGTTTCGTACTAGGGAAGTGAGGGTTACTAGTGTGACATTTTACTATACAGTTAGTATCATCGCAGGTAGCTAGTTTGGAACGTTATTGACACACTGGTGGCCACAGGATGGAAGTGGTATTTTCAGGAGGATTTCTAGGATGACTCTTTTCAACTCTATAAAGTCATGTATGTTTTTCACGCAGTTTAGAAAATAGTTAACGAACTGAACAACCGTTGAATCACACTCTTTATTTTATCGTTCATTATTCCTATACCACATACCTTCTGTTCTTCTATTCTATTCAAACCCCCTCCCCCCTTATCTCATTGGTGCAGTACGCACATTTCCCAAAGTCCCTTCCCCAGGAATTCGTATACCCAACGGTGCAAGCTGTCCTCCTAAAAGTCTAAAAGGTAGTACATATGATACACCAGATGAACGTTGGAAAAATATCGACTTCTCCGCTAAACCTAACCTAATGAATCCTAGTGGGGGCTAGGGGCCATTGGAACCCAACTCAGTTTAGACTACAGTGTAGGCTATAGTCCAAGCATGATTCATACCCCACTGTCCGCTCAATGTATCACCGAAATCTGTGACTGAGCCAGATTGATCCCATTTATTTATCCTAGCCATAGCAGAGTCATTGGCGCTATTACGCTCCCTCGCAGTGTCGGATACCGTTTCCACCACTTGCCATTGCATGGGGGGTGATGAAAGTGAGGACATTTTGATGATGTGAATCCCGAAGTGAAGTGTGTCAGAATTAACAGTAGTGTCTTGTTGAGAATAGGTTATCAAGTCTGCAGAGTAGAGTATTTATATTAATCGGTAAAGGTCTCCAATGCCACGGAGTTTTATGTTTTATCCCTCCAATGCCACAAGATCTTATAAGATTGAATGCTGATCTGATAACAAAATATATTGTGCTCTTTTTTTTTTTTTTTAATTGTGTAAATACTAGCCATTCGGTGGGCTATCTTGACAACCACAACACCCTCCACCAAAGTTCCGATCATATTACCTGAAATGTCTGCTCTTGCACAACTCCCCACTTCGCCAGCACTGGGGCAATTATTCCATGCATTTACCGACCTTAAGGAGTTAGTGGAGGATTGGTCTGTGAAAGAAAAGTTTTCATTCAAGATTGCTGATAAAGATCATGAGCAGGTGATCTATACCTGTGTGGTCCCTGAATGTGAATGGTACTCTTAGGGACGTTCCTCCAGACATATCACCTTTTTCCTTCTGTGTCAAAACTGAGAGAAGGCTATTTTCACAGCAGATACAGTCACCCAAAGGAACGGTCCCTTTTTTTTGCCAAGCAGGCCCTTAGCAGTAAAGTTTCTATCTTCCATACCTACTTTCCCCGCAATATATTTTGTTATCAGATCAGTGTTCAATCTTATAAGATCTGGTGGCATTAGAGGGATAAAACATAAAACTCCGTGGCATTGGAGACCTTTACTGTATATTAATAGATATCGCATGATTACAGAGAGAGATATATATACTCGTAGTAGGCAAGAAGTACTCGATAGTTGCCAGGGTAAGATCGAGTGTAACCAGGTTAACTGTTCCCTACCCTTCTACAAGTACCCCCTCGAAAGATACCGAACAGTTAATTTAAGTTAACCAGCGAAATAATCCCTGTTCTGTACGAAAACATCCCCCCTGTGCCTTGTACCCATTGGAAAGCTACCGAACAATTAATTTAGGTTGATCTGGGAAACAACCCCCACCGTGTGCAAAAAACATCCCCCCTATAGCTTGTAAATATTTTCTACTAGTCAGGTCATAGCAAGAGCTCTATGACCACACTACCTCTGGTAAAGATCTGAAGTTAACCTACAAGTAGGCCATTAACCGCTCTAAAGAGCTGCAAAATCTGCACACAGATTGAGGGATACGGTAGGTTATCTCACCCTAAGTCATATGATCACAGGTATGGAGAAAGTAGAGAAAAGAAAATTAAAAATCTTAAAATTAATGCAATGCTGTCCAACTCCCCCATGAGTAACCCCTGCCTCTGCCGCCGTCATCCCTAACATCGGGAGAGAAGGGACTATAAAAAAAAAAAAGCTAAGAGGGGCGGACAAACAAAAAAGGAGGAAAAAAGAGAGGGAAAAAAGCCGTTTTTTTAGGGGGGAACAAACAGGAAAGAAGGAAAAGAAAGAGGAAAAATTGATTTGGAGGGGGAAACAAACAAAGAGAAAAAAATGTGGGGGAAGGCGTTAAGGGGGGGAAGAGAGGTCACCACCAGGCCTTTTGGGGTTTTGGGGACTCGGTTCTCTCGATGAGCTTCCGCACTAGCTCCACTACCTCATCCACCTTATCTACCCCATCTACCTCCTTTTCAGTGATCCCAAGTGGCCAGTCCGACCCATGGTCCGGCCTGCAGGTCAGCAGTCCGGCCAGTCCGGCCATGATTCTGAAGAGCCTGTGTCAGTCTGGCTTAAATTATTTCCGGCCGCCAAAGCCTGGCGGCGCCCAGGCAACCGCCAGGTCGAGAGGTTAGGCAACCCAGGCTAACCCGCCAGATGCCCAGGTAAAACCCGCAGATGTCCAGGATAAGCTGTTCGCATATCACTTATTTTAAATTCGACTGCATAACCCACGGATACCCAGGCCATCCATGAATATCCAGCGGATATGGAATCACAATGTATCAGCCACATACAAAGCCTGCAGGCGACCCAGGCCGGGCCCGGCTTTGGTTTTGAAAAGCCGCTTTCCCACAGTCCAGCCCGGCCATCCCGGAAAAAGCCTGGGTCAGTCCGGCCGTACCCAAAGCCGGACGGACTGGCCGCTTGGGGTCACTGCTCATTTTCCTCCTTTGCCTTCTCTTCCTTTGCTCCCTTGACCAGGGAATCACGAACGTAGTAGGCAAGAAGCTATAAAGCTCTCTTAGCAAGCAGGTATTACGAGTGGTTAACTTGGAAGGCATATCCTGGGCAACTTACACTACCTCCTCCCCCGATCACCGCAGTAAGCAGGGCCCTAACCTGCCACTTGATGGTTCCCAAATCGCCCTTCATCTTCCCCCTATTACTCCGCATCTCTGCATAACTCTAACAAATTCTTAGTCCTAATAACTTGCGGGTGCTGATGGCGTTACCAACTTTCATCATTTCAACAAAATTGTTCTCAAGACGGAACAAATGAGATTCGGTTACGGTGTCGACCTATAGAGTTAGCTGACTTTAGAGTGCAATTAGTGGAGCCATACCTTTGGATCATGACCCGTGGAAGAATTTTCTTTTTTGGGCTCGGACTGGTCTATCAGTGGTTCATCGTCCAACCCCTCGGGCATAGTCACGAGACCTGGGTGGATAGGTGAGGCATGGGTGGGGGGGGGGGGGGTGAAGGAGGTGGATTGGTGGGGAATGGAGGAGGCGGATGGGTGCAAAGTGGAGGAGATGGATGGATGGGGAGTGGAGGAGGTGGATGGGTGAGAAGTGGAGGAGCCGTTTGAGCTGGAACATCTTGGTTGTGGGGCTCGCTGGTTGATCGGAGGGTTGGGGCCCTCCTCTTATAGGTATTAATTCTCCCCCCCTTATAAAAGAATTTCGCCGCCGCTAGCCCATTAGGAAGAACAGTACTTATAATGTTGCGACGTTTGTAACGTGGACTCCTATTGCGTGCCACGAAAACCTTGAAGCCCCGGCCAATTTTTGGCTGTATGCAATACTGCCCGTTTTACATATCATACCTCATGTCATTACGAGTACTGCATAATCTATTGAGGGCCAGTTTTTACACTAAGTCACAATAAGGTGTGAGTCAGGATTTCTCACAGAGTAGCCCTTCTCGCTTAGTTGTTTCTCTGAAATAAGTCACAAAAGTTTCAAAAGAGAGGTATTACAGTAAATATTTGTGAAAATCCTACTCTTAAAGGCTACTGATGGGACATTGAAAATTTCGTGCCACCCCTGTCAATGTTTGAGACATAGTTGACTAAGGGTTCCCCAAGCAACAACCTCAGTATTTCCCAGTGACACCAGCATAAGTGGGATCATGTAGCTAAGATTAGTGACAGAGGTATAGCTCATATGTTTTTGTATGTTCCACAAGCCTAGGGTGTTGCACTCTTTGTCTGTGGAACATACAAAACTTACAAACAGTACCTCCATACGGCCTGAAGTCTACACATCTGCCAAATTCTGGTTATTAGTCAAAAGCTGCTTATTAACCACTCTCCCAAAAACTGTCAGGGGTGGCATGAAATTTTCAATATCACCGGTCCAGGAGATAGCACGCTCTTCAATTATTCATAATTTTTCTGGCCATCTAAGCATGGGTGAAGAAATATATATCTATGTGGGATTCTCAAGGGAAGTTGGTTGGTTGGTTCCGTGGTGCAGTTGGTTATCACACCAGTCTAACATACTGGTGGTCCCTAGTTCGAGTAGGGATTGATAAAATACGTATTTTATTTTTTTGTACTGTATTTTACATGCATTGTAAGTTATCAATAATACCAAACATACAAGTGCATGATAAGGTCAGGGTTGAGAGAAGGTGTAAAAATCCAAAATGCAGGGTAAAAATGTAAACATTCAAGAACAACAAACTATGATATTAGCAATGAGACGAAATAAAGATGCTATAGTGCATGATGCATTTAAAATATTACCACCTGAAGTTGACAAAAAGGTATGTATTATCTTAGAGAAGTCACCAAAATTGATAAAAACTAGCTAATAAATTTGGAGTAAAGACAGAGATAGTCAAATGTCATGCCTGTGGGAGAACCTTTGCCTGCAATACAACACATCAGCCTGATCATCTCTCTGGTTGCAAATGGGTACAGTTCTAGGAAAAAGGAAAAACTTCCTAATTGGAACAAATTAAACCCAATAATTCCCAGCATGCAGTATCTTGTAGAGTATGCTTTGACCTTCTTAAAATATATTTAAGCTTAAAATTGGAGTAATATTGATTGTTTAATGATCAGGTGAAAATCTTTGGTCAAAAATCTTTTTTTACATAGAAGGATAGCTAACCCCAAAATATACCTACTAACTACTTTTCAAATATTTCTAAGAGTACAATCTATCATTATTGGGAAGTTTGTAAAAGGTGTATAGATTTGCAATTATTGTATAGATATTCTAAAGCCATACTAATCATATTAGATGCAACAGGAAGAGATAAGTGATTCTAATCAGATAAGATGTAATATAATCAAATCTGATCTCAAGATTAGATTTATTTTATTTGATATAATTAATATAGCAATCAGAATAGAACCTAATCCTATAGAATAAGCTAGTACTGTTTACCTATTTACTGAAACATCAGCTCTGATAATATATCTCCTGACTACCTCACTTAACTATGATGAATACCTATAATATAGCAAGTATATCTCATAGACAAACTTTATCTGATAGTTGCAATACTATTATGAAGGTAGATATTAGTGATGAGATTGTAGGATCTGAATCTTTCTTTGAAAATCTGTCATCTGATTCTGGCAATAGTAATTTTGAAGAAAGACATGTATTTGATACAGGTAAGTTGCATTCCTAATAATCTAAGCTTGACCCTATATATTGTTAAGTAGGACTAAAAATAGTTATTTAAACAGAAGATTGTACCTGCAATAAATCTTAAAGATTTCCACAATACTTCAAACAGCTTCTCCAAGCTTGTACTTATTCCAAAAACTGTTCTAGAAAGGCTGATCCTGAATTATAGTTGAATAGGTTGGCCTATCATGATAAGTTACAAAGAGGGTACAAGAAAACTATAATAACCTACCTCTTGTCTCCTCAGTTATCAAATAACTCAATTGTATTAGAAGGTCACAAAATACACCTGTACAATAATCTTCTACACAAATAAGATATCTGGTAAAACAAGCCTGAGTATGTTCTGTCTTTTGTCAATACTGTATGTCTAAATGTTTTCTGAGCATTTTGGAACATATCCAAAAATGGACTGTTTGTACTTATCAAGTATTTACAAGAAATACAATTTCCAATTCTAAAGCAGTATAGCAACTATAATCAAAAGTCTCCTAATACTATACTAAGTGCCAGTGACATTACCAAACAGACTTTTCACTTTCTATTTAACTTAAAGGAGGAGGAAGGAGAAGCTATTGCAACCTGAACATATAAGAGACAGTTAGCCAATGGAAAGATAACTAATGATATAGAGCTAGAAAAGATTACCTACCTTCTATTCTATTTGTCTTATCAAACAATATACAATAAGTATCTTACTAACAATCCATCCAGTGGAGACATGACTCATATCTCTTGTTCCTAATTTTATTGTATATGGAAAGAGGATGAGAGATTATGCTTGATGAAGATACCAAAGTCCTCTAAAAATATATGCAATGAGTATACAATCTTAAGAAATTGTATAAGACAATCAGAACAAATCTCAAATATTTCTCTGCAAGGAATTAACATTGGCAACATTCCCCTCATGAAGTAGGAAATAAATCAAGAATGATTTGGACTTCATGGACCAGAGTATTCATCATGTTGTAATGCCTATGAATTGGACATTTAGTCAGTGAAAGTTGAAGAATCAGAAATGAGTTACTTTTCTTTTGACTTCCAACAAGTTGTAGAAATACCAAGAGTCTGACAACAGCCTTCCCAATGGTAGTTTTGGTCACCTTTCAAGCTTTATGTCTTTGGAATTGTTGATGATAGAATCAACTAGCACTTTCCTGCAATGTTTAGTGAAGTCTAGCAGGGTAAATATAGGATAGATATGCAGCTAGGATTTGGGGGTACTTAGATGCTGTTGCAACATAGTATAAATAGAGTTGGGAGGGAGTAATAGAACATACTATCAAACCATAAAACAACTGGTAACAACAGTAAAATCTCGCAATAATAGTGTCACCTATGCCAGATTTAGGGACAATTCTTGATGGTTCAAAGGAGTTCTGTTTATTACAGCATCTAAGACACTAACCTAATAACCCTGAAGTTTTCTTTTCCTTTTTCCCCAACTTTGAGGTCAATGAGCATTGAGAACCAGGTGAGAGGTAATATCTGGTGTGAGAGGGAAGTCAATTTAAGCTCAGTGGACAAATAAGACTTACCTACACATAGCACAAAGAACTCTCCTCTGTTTGATCAATGCAATTATTGCATTCCTGCTTATATCATCACTATAGATTCCCACCATGAACCCTTTAGCTACCAGTAAAGTATACAATAGAATAGCAGTATAACTGTGGAGCTTGCAAATGAGAATGAAGAGCTTCAGTGTACCATCATGATACTGCAGAAATAAACATCAAACCTTAATAAAGACCAATCAGACCCTCACCTTCCACTACCATGAATTGTCCAACCAAGTACAGGAAACTTCAACAACTGGATTTTATGTCAATAACTGAAAAAGTACATAATTTCACAGTTTACTGGTAGTATTGATTATGAAGCAGTCTTATCTTGCACTAAGTCAGTGAATCACTTTATCCTTCATGCTTGTCTGGATAAGAATGCAACCATTACTGCTACCTGGAGTGCTGTAGCACCTGTAGTCTTGGTATAGTTTAAGTCTATACTGGCAGCTGATTACAACTATCTGTTTGTTCCTGCTGTGGATAACTACTCATTTCTCTAGGATGAGGTTAAAGCAAAGTTTGTCCATCGCTACTTGCCCACTTTTACTGTTGAAGCTGTTTGGAATCATTTGGTGACATTGAAATATGGGAGTGGTCCCAAAGCTCTACAAGATTTCAATACTAAGTTTCTTGACCTTACCTGACTTTCTGGTAAGAACTGACAGAATATCCTGCATGGGGACTGACCCCATACAATCTATTTAATGATGATAGCTCATGGGAGAGATATCCCCAGCACCATCGTAACTTCAGCCCATCAGGGAAATAAAACCATCATACTTGATGATGCTATAGCCATTACAGATGACCAAGCTGTAACTCATAGACTTTGTTGCTGCACTACCAATTTCAGCAGTAGTAGTAGCCTATTTGCAATATCTTTTATATCTTCAAGCCACCTGACTGCTTCAGTACCAATAGATCTCTTAGCTATTTCAGGCCAACATGTTCTTAATAACTGGTATGATTGGAATATAGGCTCACTTTGTGGTAAAAAAGGTCACTGGTCAGCAATTTGTAGAATAAGAGTAGATTGGAGGATGGGAGACCCAATCAATGGAGTTGGATATCATGGTCAAGGAGGACAAAGTTCACATAGTTCTGGTTTCTGTCATAGTTATAGGAGGTCAGATGGTGCAGGTTTTCATATCATAGAGGGAACACCAGAGTCAGATGGTACTGAGAGGCTAGTAGGCAGTCAGAGGATAGAGAAAGCTTTGCAAAAAACTAGACAGAATTACACCTGAGTGCAGGGTAGTCTGCGAGGAGAGGTTGGTACTAAGAAAATATAGGAGAGACAGTTTAGGTTTCCTTTACTATACTATTAGTGAAGATACTAGTAATATATTACAATTCAAATTACCAATTTTCTTCTCTAGCTACTCAGCATGTGTTGTATGATAGTGGTACAAACTACATGTATGTTTAGAATAAGTTTATTCAGAATTTAAAACAAAATAATTTGAAGATTAAAACAAAAAGGTGTAGCTTTATGAAGATCACAACTGCTAATACTGATGAACAAATTGCCAGGTTTGAATCAAGGTTATCCCTTGATCTTGGTAGATATAGATATAATAATTGGTTGATTCACTATGATTTATTATGATGTGATATTATTCTTGCAAAGAACTGAATGACCACTACTACCTATCAGATTAACCATAAAAACAATATTCTATATATCAGGTATGAGAATGGCAGGTAGAAAAATTCCATTATAAGTATATTACTAAACTGAGGACCAGGTTAGATGACTGGAGATAGCCCATATTTGGCCAATACAATAGACCTGAACAGTTGTGATAATACAGAGAAGGGTAGTCACTAGCTTGAGAATGCACCAGGGAGTGCACTACCATAATTACTAAAATGATATGATAAATTATTTATGGAACTATCAAGCTTACCTCCAGACTATAGAAATTCCAGTTTCCAAATAAGGTTGAAGCCAGACTCTAACCCACCTCATAGGTCCCAATACCACTTGATACTGAAGGAAAAAGAAGCTTATGATAAAACAATTAAACAACTACTCACCAAAAGATATATCCACCCATCAATCTCCCCTTATACAGCTTCAATAATATTTGTATCAAAGGCCAGTGGTACTCAAGGAGATCAGCATATAGTGATTGACTATTGAGAGCTAAATAAGCAAACTGCTAAGGATTAATACCATCCTCCACATAGAGAAGAGCTGATAGACAGCCTCTGCAGTATGAAGGTATTCTCAAAACTGAACTTTTGGTCAAGCTTTCATCACCAGATGGCAATACAAGATATCAAGAAGACAGCATTTATTAGGCTAGATTCACAGTATAAATGGCTTGTAATGCCTTTTGGTCTTTCAAATACTCTATCTGAGTTTATGAGGTTGATGTTCCAGCTACTAAAGGAGCACATTGATGCAGGCTACTGTGTTGTCTTTATTGATATTATTATAGCATACTCCAAGGATATGTCTTCCCATGTGGGTCACCTCGAGAAAGTATTACAAACTATCCAAAAAGGTAGATATTATTTGAGACCTAACAAGTACAATTTTGGGAATGAGTCAGCAGAGTTTTTAGGCTTTACCATTACTAGAGAGTGGGTACAAATACTTTAATATAAGGTAGATTTGATTTGTACTTAGCCATTACCCTCACTCCAAAGCTGATGAGGTTATTTGTTGATCTTGCAGGTGTCTACAGGAAGTTTATACCACAATTTTCCAAGATAGCACTTCCTCTCCTTGGGCTAATCTCACAATCAAATACCAAATACCTGGAAAGCCTATCTGACCCACCTGTATTAAAGAATATGGAAAAGTCAATATCTATAATCAAAAAATGTACAGCCCTTCATCAGAAGTGTTCATGATCTGAGACATATTTAATTGCAGTTGCACCATAATATATTGGGGTAATGGTGGGGTTGTCAACCAACACAGGTGTATGCATACCTGATCACCTGATAACAACCTCTCAATGATCAACTGTCAATGATCAATCATTAACTATATATATTTTTGAGTAACAAAATAATAAATAAAACTAGCTAATACCTTGTATAACCTCCCTTTACTTCCAATACTGCAGCCACTCTATTAGGCATTGATTTCCACAAGTTTTCAAAAAACTCCTCAGGAATTGTCTCCCAAATCAAAGGTAATACTTGTACAAGCCTCTTCTTCACAGCTTCTTTTCCTCCTGGTGTATCTCCAATCCTTAGATACTGCTGGTATAATCACTTTTTAAGCTCAACCTATACATGCTCAATAGGATTTAAATCAGTGGAGTAAAGGGAGTGTTCTACTACTTCAATACAATTTCTCGCCAACCAATTCATAACATTATAAGCCTTATAAACAGGAGCATTGTCTTACAGAAAAAGAATATCCTCAAGTTGCATACCAAAAGAAATCATTTGATGAATTACTGGAAAAAGATACCTTCTGAAGAGCCTAACATACCTAGTCTTATTGATATTTTGAGTAATAGGAACTAAAGGACCTTTTCTCTTATCTCAAAATTACCTCTATATCATAAGTGAATTACCCTAATCCTTTTCCTTGATGTGAATACACTCTGCAAGCTACTGCTCCCTAGGTTCTCTGAAAGCCCACTGCTGCCTTAGATCCTTGGATTTCTCCACACTGTACTCATCGCTCCACATGAGCCTCTCAAAATCCCAAGCTGTCCAATCCTTATGAGCTGTAGCCCACTTTAATCTCTTCACAATATGCACAACCTTTAGCTTTAGTCTTGATTTGACTATCTATTTCTTGATATTGTCTTCTCTGAGTACTCTATCCACTGCAAAATTGTTAGAGAATCATGACCTATCACTCAGGTGAGTACTAACTAGTGGAAAGAGAAACACCCAGTGCATATTTATCACTGAAATACAATCTGTTCATTCCCAGTTGGATTTGGCTGCCCAGATGATTGTGCAATGCTGTTACTGGCTGAGAACAAGTATATGACCTAGGCAGGGAATATTATCCAGTAATTAACACTCATATGCATGAGTAAGGAAGCTTTTAATGGTTATCTATGGCCATCCAATAATTTGAGTAACAAAGGTAATATACCGAAGGCAGTAGAAAAATCTGATGATCATGCCTTTTTCAACATTGGGCATTTTTCTTTGGGAGGTCTTCAGCTTTTGCTTTTTATTTTTTTTGATATATATCTGGATCAGTTAACTATTAGAAATTCAGAGAGAGCAAATTATTAAATTAAAATCAAGGAGGTGGTATATAGTCATGATAGTTGTGGCAGTGGCAGGTACAGTTGCAATTGACTTGGTGAGGTAGTATTTGGTGAGGTACCAGTCTCTTAGTAAGGTGAGACATATTTTATAAACACTTCTGATGAGGGGCTGTATAACAACTACACCAGTACTAGTACTCCCAGAGAAGGGAAACCTGGAATTTATTGTAAAAACAGATGCATTAGGATATGCTATTAGTGCAACCCTTCATCAACTCCAGTGGGATGCTGATAGCTAGTCATTTTCAAAGGAAAGAATCCTAACCTACTTTTCTCATGAGTTATCTGGTGCAGAAATATGGTATTTTACATATAATCAAGAGTTACTTGGAGTCCAGGATGCAATTGAACATTAGTATTACTACCTTTATGGCTCCTATTTTATAGTCTAGACAGACTATAGATCATTACAGCATGTCCTAAAGTAATCAAAACTCTGTTCAAGATAGATGTGACTCATCGAATGTCTTCAAGAATATGACTTTGAGATAGAATATCTTCCAGGAGCATGGAACTTGAATTACATCCAAGATGCACCGAGCTGTATGCCAGCTTATCAAGACCCCCCATTATATAAGATTCTAAACCAACCTCTTCCTATAACTCAGGTTAGAAATGTTTTATTCCAGTAAACTAGAACACTACAGATGATCTTAGAGAGGTAACATCAGGGAAAGTATTTCCTCTAATCTCCATTAATGGTAATTAATAGTTAGATGAAATATGAAATGGGTATTGAGATGATCCCTATTTTGGGAATATTGTGGAATGGTTGACATATGAGACAGATGGAAGAAGAGTAGATACCAAGGCTAGTGAGAAACCTAAAGATCAGAGTTTAGTGAATGTAAGGAGGAAGAAGGCAAGGAGGCAGCACTATACTATTTCATATGATAGTCTTATCACTGATAGAAAATTGGGAACTCTTTGTATCCCAAATATTGCAGGACTATAATAACAACTCCTCATTGGAGCTCATGATACCCTAGTTGGAGGACACTTTGGGATTGAATGAACAATATCAGCTCTTTCTCACCATTTCTTCTAGCTTCAGTTATATCAAGATGTTAAGCAGTATATCCATAGCTGTGCTAGTTGCCATAGATCAAAGCCACCCAAACATAAATCTTATAGACTTTTACAACTGTTGGAAATCTCTTCTGAACAATGGAAGCACATCAATATTGACTTTATAGTTAAGCTCCCAGTTTCCTCCTCTGGTAATGATACTATCATAACCTTTATTGATAGCTTAATGAAGTGGACCTATTGGATAGTAACTATTGAGAAGACACTTACAGCAGAGCAATTTGCAGAAATCTTTATTAACTTCTACTTTCAGCTTCATGGCTTGCCAACTAATATTGTATTAGATAGAGATATTCACTTAACTTCTGATTAGTGGTAATACTTTACTAGGATATGGTAAACGAAACTCCA
Organism: Choiromyces venosus 120613-1; assembly: GCA_003788595.2. Taxonomy (NCBI): domain Eukaryota; kingdom Fungi; phylum Ascomycota; class Pezizomycetes; order Pezizales; family Tuberaceae; genus Choiromyces; species Choiromyces venosus. Next base: position 32,542 of record ML120581.1, read on the forward strand.
AATGTCCACTTCCTTTCACTCACAAACTGATAGGTAGTTAGAAAAAGTGAACACAATTGTTAAAAGGTACTTATGATCCTTTGTTCAGACTAAGTTACAGGAGTGGGATCAGCTTTTAGCATTAGCTAATTTTAGCTATAATGCCCACCACCACGAATCAGCTAGCCTTTCACCATTTGAAGCAGACCTTCAATATATACCCCAGTTACCTATGGATATTATTATTAAAAGTCAACCAACAAGTGCATCCCAACAATATACAATGAGCTTTACAACAACCATGGCTGATATCCTTCATTACTTTCATATAACTTTAGAAAATATCCAAATAAAACAGCAAGCTGAAGCAAATAAAAAAAAGACAGCCTCATTCTTTTCAGACTGGTAATAAAGTACTAATTAATATAAAGGACCTGCCCATTTCTTAAAGAAATTCAAGCTTCAAGACTAACTTAAATGCCACTACAAAATCAAATTATAACCTATGACATATCTTACAATAAAAGTTTACCAGTGAATTTACTCTTGGTGAGTAACATAGTCCTAATTCCTTTGAAATTATGTACCTTTCCTCCAACTCACAAATTTCAGAGATGTTTAATGTGAACGAATTACACCATTCCTGTTTTGATTATTCCTGACTACAGGCTACACTACCCCCTATTCATGTCATAGCTCATCCTGGACTTTTCCTAGCCATTGAATATGAAGTGGAAGAAATACTGGATTGCCAACAAAATGACATAGAAACTGTTGAATTCCTAGTTAAGTGAGTTGGTTTGGATATGAAGGATGATTTGACATAGGAAAAAAGAGTTGTCTTTACAGGAGCAAAAGAAACATCAAAATTTATTCTAGAGCCACAGAATGATAAGTTGGCACATCTTCCCCACTGGCCATGTATACCTTCAGTTAAATCAAATATAGTACCTGGTGCTGGGAAAAGAACCAGAGAAGAGGAAGTAGCTAAGCTGTAGAAGTGGATGACTCATAGAACAAAATCAAACTACAATTGCTGGCAACATTATGTCCTACTAGTATCAATTCTCTCCTGACTCTATCTCTTGTATAGTTGATAATATACTACATGTTTCTACTTATTTTTCTTTCTTTACTATATTATTTTCCTTTTTTTTAGTGAGAGGTGGATGTAGGATAGATATGCAGTTAGGATATGGTGGTATTTAGATATCATTGCTATGTGTTGTCAGAAATGTCAGAAATGCATTGTTGGAATGATGGCTGGTATTCAGAATGATGGTTGGTATTCGGAATAGGAATGTTAGTATTCATAATGGGGATGTTGGTATTCAGAATGAGGATGTTACTACTTGGAATGATGGTGTTGGTATTTGGTATGAGAGCTGGTATGGAATATTTGGGAAATTCTGATAGCTGTACAAGACTTCAAAGTTTGCATATATTCCAAGTCATCAATGTCGATATTTAGTTTTTAAAATAACAAGCAACAAAACAACTTTAATAACTATTTTTCACCAAATACATTCTATTTCTCTTACTCTATTATTCTATACTTCATCTTATCCCTAAAAGTCTTCTCTCCTAATTTCAGGTTATGAGCCCAGATCTCTAAGCACATACCCAAGAGCTGATCACCTTCACTCCATACCTGTCTTTTTTATTCTCTGCTGCCTCCACCCTACTTTATCTCTTCAACTAATGTCTGCAAACTACTGGTAACATCGCCCTTTCTATCATTGCAATGGAATCAGCAACCTCTCAAGTTTATGGGGATGAAATCTACCACTATAAGTATGGAGAGACGAGTAAGCTAACCCATCATAACTACGAATGCTGGAGGCATGATGTTGAATTCTTTCTACAGGCTGAATCCACTCTAGCTATAGTGCTCAGAGAAGAAGACAATCCAGGCGGCCGTGGAGCAGTAGATTTTGAGTGCCGTTCAGGTAATGTGGCTGCTATGATCAATGCATCATGCCATTCTTCCATTAAAATGTATATCAATGGAATGAGATCCCCTCATCTCATGTGGCAAGAACTAAAAACCAAGCTAGATACCTTGAACACTCATGCTGGTCGAACAGCAATTCTTAGGAACTTCAATCAACTGTGTCTGACCACCAACTCGACTCTTGCAGAATATATCACCCGTCTTCTGGACTGTCATCAGGAGTTAGAAGGATCTGAACAAGTAATTCCAGATGAAACCTTTATTACTCACCTTATCATTACACTGCCAGCCGAATGTAACTCATTCATCGACATCATAACCAATTAACCTGCTAAACACCAGACCATCGACTATGTAATTGCCACTCTTGTAGAATGGGAAACCTCTGTATGAAATCGGAAGAAAGAAGTTGGATCAAATACCACTATCAGTAGTACAATTACATCTGGAAATGCATTGGTAATGGTAAATAGAGAAGGCGGAGCCAGTTTCAGTCATGGAGGATGAGGTCATGGATGGGGTCATGGTTGTTTTTGTCATTGTAGAATATCTCGAAATAATTATTCAGCCATATCATCTTGAAACAATAACTCAAACTCACGATCAGCTCTTCCGATCTCGTGCTGGTATTGTAATAAGCATGGACACAAGCAAGATGACTGCTTTATTAAAAAAAAAGCTGATAAAGCATGTTCTGAATGACCACCAGCAAGAAATGTTTTGTCCATCAATAGTCCTTCAGAATCAGCCTTTATGACAGTTAAAGCACTCATCACCATACCTCCTCAAACCATTGACCCAGATAATACAGCTTGAATCATTGACTCTGGTACCTCACATTACATGTGCTGTGATAGGGAGATACTTCAGCACTATTGAACACCTGTCAATGCCTGTCAAGATCTCAATGAGTGATGGTTCTTGTTTAATGGCAACTACTTCTGGACTTATCTCTCTTCAACTCCCGGCCTCAACTATTTTGATCCATGCACTCTTCATACCACAGCTTAGATATAGTCTACTCTTGGTTGGTAGACTTTCAGCACAGTATCATATACAGTTTACTGATAAGGTATGCTATATCAGCGACTCAGATAGGAAGAATAATCCTAGCATAGTGCTTGGAATTTTGATAGATGGTCTATATCAGTTATGTACTTCCTATAATTTCACCTTCTTCATTCAAGGCAAAAATAATGTATTAGTTTCAGTAAATGCAGCGAAATCTCAGAAAATACCTCTTATGTTATGGCATCAAAGACTTGCTGACCTAAGTCTTGACAACATCAAACTGCTCGTACCTGCATCAGCCTATGATAATATACCTGAGTCCTTTCTACAAGGCATATACAATGTTTGCATCAGGTCCAAACATCAATGAAAGATCCAGCAAGCCCCAGTCGAATACATGATGCAACCCTTTCGATTGATTCACTCTGACCTCTGTGGACCAATTATACCTGAGTTGACTTCAGGACTTAAATATTTTATTGTCTACATTGACGATTTTTCACGATCTGTCTGTGTTTATTTTTTGCAGTCTAAAACTACCATCAAGGTAATTTCTATCTTCCAAGAGTTCAAGGCAGCTTTGGAGAAAAAGTATCCCCAATGGCCTATCACTTGCTTCAAGTGTGACAATGGGCATGGTGAGTATGATAATAGCCTCTTTTGAGGAATTTTTCATGTCTCTGGAATATCCTTTGAACCTTCTCCACCCTACACCCAGCATAAGAACAGTATGAGTGAGTAGATGATTAGGACCTTAGTTACAAAGGCACAAGTGATGTTGATCGACTCTCGATTCCCAGATCAATTCTGAGCTGAAGCAGTTAATACTGTGGCTTATTTACATGACCGATCACCATCTCATTCAATTAAAAATAAGACTCCCTATGAACTACTACATAACAACAAACCAGACATCAGTCATCTTCATCACTTTGGTTGTGCCCCCTACAAACTGATACCAGAGGAGCAAAGGTAAGGCAAGTTTGCTGAACAGGCATGGAAATCTGGATTCCTTGGTTATGACCACAACATATCTAAGATTTAGAGACTTTAGGACCTCGCAGGAAAGCGTGTTGTTCAGGCTTCAGATGTTCAGTTTGATGAACTGCGGGTTATCGGAACATTTGTTAGAAATGATACCAATTCTGACTCAAGTGTGTTGAAGTCATGTATTCCAAAAGATCTTCCATTGGAAGAAGATGAGATACCGGTTGCAGTCACAGATGATCATGATGATCATTGTGATCTGAGAACAGTTGATAATACTGTTAGTGTGCAGGAAGAGGAAACAGTTATTAAAGATAGTCGTTCTCACACCGAAAGTCTACAGATATGCTCGACAAATCCTGGATCAGAGGATACTATATCTCAGACTCCCACAGAAGTTATACTGTGTTTACGAAGATCGATGCACAACCGAGAAAAGTGTAATCTCAGTGCATGTATGGCAGTTGAGGGTAGTATGAGAGATGATGATACAGTGGATGAAGGTGAACTGATTAGCTACCGAGAAGTTCTTCATCAGGTCTGTACTTTGCAGTGGAAGTCTACGATGAGAGAAGAATTTCACTCACTTAGAGTGAATGAAATGTGGTCTTATGTGAACTCTGAAGTGGGACTAGGCCATACGAGTATTATAGGGTGCCATTGGGTTTTCAGAAGGAAAACAAATCCAGATGGGAGTCTGAGATATAAGGTATGCCTGGTGATTAAAGGATATGAACAAGTTCCTGGCATAGATCTTGAAGACATGTTTGCACCTGTGGCAAAGCTTGTGAGCCTGCACTTGATATTGGAATGTGCATTGCTCAACCGATGGGATGTACATCATATGGATGTAGTTACTGCCTTTTTGAATCACCTGATTGATAATCTGGTATACAAGCAGCTCCCAGAAAGCATCAATTGGTTAAGCCCCAGGGTAGATTCTCGAAATATTTGCCAATTGAAGAAATTACTCTATAGACTAAAGCAAGCTCTGTGGCTGTTGTATGAGCATATTGATCAGTTTCTGAAATCGATAAACTTCCGACAATCTGAGAACAATCCGAATTTATACCTTTGTTCCTCCTCATATCAGAAAATAGAAATACCAGAAGTATTTATTCTCCTCTATGTAGATGATTTGCTAATAACTGCACAAGACTCACAAAATATTAATGATGTGGAAAACTTATTACATCATAAATATCGCATGAATGACTTAGGAAAGATTCGTCAGTTTTTAGGTCTCAAAGTAGCTTGGCCTACCCCTGATACTATTCAGATACACCAGTCTTGGTTTATATTGACTGTTCTGAAATGCTTTAGTATGAATGACTGTAGTGGAGTATTGACACCTATGGAACCTGGTCTAAAGCTATGATCATCACAGACTACAGATACATTGGTTGATATCAGTAACTATCAATTGTTGATCAGAAGCTTGATGTATTTTGTTGTCAGCACCCATCTAGATATCGTATTCGCAGTAGCTATGTTAAATACCATCCATCTTACTGCCACAAAATGACTACTACATTATCTTAAACACTCTCGAAACCTCGCACTTACCTATGGAGAGCAAAAGAAACCTAATAGGAACTATCGGGAAAGATTATTCGGTTACACAGACTCTGACTATGCTAGCAACATAGAGGATCAAAAGTCCACAAGTGATTATGTCTTTACTCTTGCTGGAGGTGCAATATCCTAAAAAGCAAAGAAACAGAAGTTAGTTTCACTGTCTACATTGGAGGCAGAATACATCAGTTGTTCCGAGGCAGTCAGAAAAGGAATCTGGATGAGATGCCTTTATGATGAGATCACCGGTGAAGTATTAGGACCACTACTGATTGCTTGTAACAACCAAGGAGCAATCAATATCACCAAAAACCCTAAATTCTACAAGAGAATGAAGCATATTGACATCAAATATCATTTCATCTGTACATCCTATGAGAATGGCGAGATTGAACTCAAATATGTATTGATGATAGAGCAAACGGCCGATATCCTAATAAAACCTCTTCTATGAGACACTTATTGGAAATACACCTTAAGGTTGGGCTTAATGGAGTGTCAAGTAGTAGTTTAGATTTGTAGATTAGTTTCCTTTATTATTATTATTATTATTATTATTATTTTTGTTTTTATTTTGTTTACTTATTTTTCTTTTCTTTTCTTTACAACTTTTGTATGGTGGTACTCTTTTTCCCTGCTCACAGATCCGACAGGTTTTTAATGAGGCCAACCACTATTACTATTTCTTTCCTTTGGTTCTTCCTTGCACTCTACCAGAATACAAAGAAGGGTGGGAGTGTTGTCAGAAATGTCGGAAATGCGTTGTTGGAATGATGGCTGATATTTAGAATGATGGTTGGTATTCAGAATGGGAATGTTGGTATTCAGAATGGGGATGTTGGTATTCGGAATAAGGATGTTAGTACTTGGAATAATGGTGTTGGTATTTGGTATGAGAGCTGGTACGGAATGTTTGGGAAATTCTGATAGCTGTACAAGACTTCGAAGTTTGCATATATTCCAAGTCATCACCATTGATGTTTAGTTTTTAAAATAACAAGCAACAAAACAACTTTAACAACTATTTTTCACCGAACACATTCTATTTCACTTACTGTAGTATTCTATACTTCATCTTATCCCTAAAAGTCTTCTCTCCTAATTTCACAATGTAGTATAAATACAGTTGAGGGGAGTAATAGAACATACTATTGAACCACACAACAGTAAAAGTGCAAACCAAGTAGTATCAATCTTGCATTGTTTTCTGACATCTATACCAAATCTTATACTTAGCATCTATCTTTAGGCAAACAACCGTAGTAGTCAGAACATAAATAAAACAATGATTTGGTACCTGAGTTGACTTGTAGTTACCCAAGATATAAAGGAGATAGTCCTCAGATTCCAGATAAAAGGTCATGCACAAAATAGTATTGATTGTGGTTTTTCTACTGTGGAGCAGAAAGCAAACAGAAATGAGGTCCAGACTCCAGAGAACTATACTGTACTTATTAATACTGCAGATAAAGCAGGAAAGATGAAAGCAGTACCATTTTTCAATGATCCTTCAGTGACTATATTTTGAAATTAGCAGTCTGCCATTAGTCCTTATCTGAAAGTCCTTAAAGGGATTCAAGGTTACCACTTTTTCCACTTTAGTTCAGATACTCCAGGCATCATTAAAGCAAAAGGATACTCAGAGGACTAATAGATCAAGTTTGATCTCCACAAAAAAGAATTTGTTTTGAGTAATTTCCTTGATATCATACTAGTTAGACTCTCTAATACTGGTTTAAATACTGAGAAATGACATGATCACTAGAATAAATACTCAACTTATATTCCTGCCAAGTACCAGGATAATGATATTACTTCAAACTAAGTGAGATATTAATTTCAATGGTTTGTCAAAAGAAAAATACCTGTGCACTTGAAGCTAAGGAATCTAAAACTAATGCTACCAGTAAATTGGCTGAAGGTGAAAGAGGTAATGGTAAGTTCTATATTCTCAGAGGTTCTACATATTAGCTAGTATCAAGATTTGAACTGATCTCTAAAGAGTTTTATTATCTTCCGATATCTCAATTAATACAGAGCACTCACTAGTACCTGAATCTCCAACTATAGTTCCTGCAAAAAGGCATCATGGTCATCCTCCAGGGTCAAAACTATAAGCCAAAACATATTCAAAATGGTTAACTGCTATACAAAATTTCCTTTATTATATAGTATAACCTTCTTTCTTAAACTCTAATATCTGAGCTCTGTCTCAATATTTTATTTTTACCAAAGAGAAAATCCTCTATAGAATCATACAGTCAAAAATACAGATTATTTCTCTTTTATTGCTGAGTTTTTAAGTCCATTAATTGTTGAGCTATTTTGATTTGTTGGTAAAAAAATGGGTTTGCCTTTTTCCGGAGATGACACTGGTTGCTATATAAATTAAAAACACTCATAACTCAAAACCCTGAAAAAGGAAGTTTCTCCTTTTTCCTAGAACTGCACCCAAATTATACCTTTAAAAAATTGAAGTCATCAATACAAGTAAGAGTGTAGCAGATAGCAGTACAGTTTCTTGACAAATAGTTTTAGGTACTGCAATTCAAAGGCTGTAGCTAGCTGATAAAAGGTTTGCTCATACAATTTACTTCATGGTGATTGGGAGAGAATCAATAGCATCTCAACTCATATATGTTCTATAATGTTTACTGTTTAGGATTTGTTGGAGGTGGATGAAAGACTTCAAAGGTTACAAGCATTAATGGTGCCATGTAACTTACACAGACTACAGTTACTTATTAGTGTTACAAACCTAGCATGAAAAAGGGTTTTCACATGACCCATAGTTCTGAGTTCATAGCTTTGTAATGTTTTTCATGCACATGACTTAATTAGAGTCATGTGAGTTTCACACATGACCTATTTAGGGTCATGGAGTTATTATGTTTTGCATACATGATTTAGTAAAAGTCATGTGAGTTTCACACATGACCTATTTGAGGTCATGTGGCTATTAGGTTATACAGAGTATATGAGTCATAATTGTAACTCATAAGGGATTAGTGATTAGTAAGTGGGTTGTCGGAAGAACTATATAAGGAGGAAGGTATGATGTTGTAGTTAGTTCTTCATACAACTACCTAAGTTATTTCCTAGATATAACTTTACAACTTTATGAATATAAAATACCTTTATGCTCTTTACTAAAGAAACTCAACAATACCCTCCTTTAGTATAAGGAGGAAGTGAACAAAGAAACTTAGTATTAGGAAAACTAAGTAAGTATAAGAAAGAATGAAAGAACTTAGTCTGAGGAAGACTAAGTAAGAAAGAAGAGGAATTAGTCTTAGGAAGATTAGGCAAGATTTAATAAATACAACTCTGAGTATTTATTCATCATTAAGATATTTATCATAATAACCTTATAGTATTGTTACCTGTTGCATAGTTATATAATAGGAGAGATCTTATAGGCGATCTTAACAATTAGTGACATCCTTAGTATTCTATATTATAAAGAAATTCAGCAATATGTTACTATTATAATTTTGACCTTCCATTCATCACTGAAGCATTTCTCTATTTTGTAGGAAAAACAGAAAACTATGTACAGAAAAATGGTTGCATTATTTCTTTCACATATAACTTATTAGGGTACACAAGTTGAAGCAATTAACTCTCTTTACTAGAACAAAGATGCTCTTAAATTATTCTTTCTAGATTTCAACCGCAGTATTGGCAATACCATCACAGATCTTGTTACCAGCCAAAATTTATGGAATGAGGTTAAGGAACTACAGGATCCAATTTTACCTATCCATAAATACAAACTTTTTTCTCAGTGGAAAGGTTCACATTTAGGAAAGATTATCAACAGGTGGCTAGAGATTCGATAATACTTAGTTGGTGTAGGTTTATAGCAACTGCAATTGACTGATCTGATAGAATTATTTGATAAGTGAATGAAGTATCTCATTTATCCTCTCCCTTTAGTAGTATACTATTTCAACCCATACAATACACAGTTACCAACTACACTCAAGCAGCAAAATGAAGTAATCAATTATATGAACAAATTTACTCCTTCACAACTTAGAGAGATTGCAGTATGGACACAATGAGATTGCTTTACCTATGATACATAATTTGGCCCTTTTTCAGCCTTAAATACTAGTCAGAAGTTTGAGGACCCTCTTACTTCTGGTATATTCAGCAAAGTTTCACTCCTGAGTTTACAAATATTGCTTTGAAGCTATTCCACATACCTGCAAATTCAGTTCCAAGTAAGTGGTCATTTTCAGCACAAAATCTAATTTAAAACAAGTTCTGTAACTTACTTCTACCTAGTCAAGTTGACAAACTTACTTTCCTCTACCTTAACTAATGAGTCTTGGATAGAAAACCTAATCAAAAGTATTGATGGTAATAGCTTAACCACAAGGAGAAATTCGAACTTGAGGACATAGTTTTAGATTTAAGCCCTGATATTTCTGACAAATCAATGGAAGATGAAGTTATTACAAGTAATCCTTCTTATCTTTTCTTTCTACTGGTTAGTAACTTACTAACTCTTAGAAAATATTGCATCAGCAATTACTAATAATTCAAATCCAAAACCCTTAAATAGGAACTATGAACTGGGTATTGAAGGACTACAGTCACCTAACCAGAGTTCACAGATGTTACCTACCTGCATATTACCTTCATATATACTACCCACACATATCCTACATCCTACTACAATGATACCTACTGCTAACTGAGATATCAGAGGTCTACACAGCTCCTAACATGACAGGTACTCTACTGCCACCCAATGCTAAACACTCATCAAAGCAGATACTAACTAAAAGGGAGGAGGAAGAGGAGGAACAGATAGTATGGTAATGGGTAGCAAGTGTGGAAGTGAGTACAGAAGAATGGATAGAAATGAATCTTGAGGTGGTAGGAATGAGAGGTGGTGCTTATGGAGATGTGAAGATAGAGAGGCTAGGAGAATAGGAATAGGAATAGAAATGGGAATGGGAATGGGAATGGAAATGGGAATGGGAATGGGATTGGGATTGGGATTGGGATTGGGATTGGGATTGGGATTGGGATTGGGATTGGGATTGGGAAAAAAAAAGGGAAAAGGAAAAGGGGGGAGTAGGAAACAAGTTAGTAGAGGCTCATGAACAGGCAAGAAGAGTACTGAATTTTCATTTTTGCTTTTTTTTTTAGTATGTGACAATAAAATACTGTATTGTAGAATAGAATACAGTAACTTACTATAAAATATGATAATATACATACCTGTAAACTTACAACCCCTAACCCTAATTGAAGAAAATAAGACATGAGAAATCATGGAATTACCCTCCTGAAAGACTTCTATAAAGTGTAAGTAGATATTCAGGGTGAAGAGATAAGCAGAAGAGAAGATTATTAGGCATAAGGCATAGCTAGTCGTTAAAGGATTTACCCAGTACAATGGAATTGACTATTTAGAAACATTCACACCAGTTGTAAAAGAGACCTCCATTTGAATGATTCACAGTCTTGCTGCTATACACAATTAGAAAGTTGATCAAACCAATATAAATACTGCCTGTTTGCTAGGTACATTAGACAAAAAAATACATATGAAGATATTAGAAGGTATATATATTGATGAGCAAGTGGGAGTACTAGAATACCTAAAGGTTTATTGGTTATTGAAAGGATTGTATGAGTTAAAACAATCATGAAGGATATCAAACAGAGAGTGGGACTGATACCTGGTAGTAGGATGTAGATTTATAAAATTTAGGAAAGAGCATGTAGTATACTATAAGGAGAAATAGGAAGATATTTGTTGGGTATTGATATGGGTTGATGATATGATATAGATTGAACTGTACCATTGAGTAGATGATGGTAAATCCAGTCTGGCTAAGTACTTTCCCATCATACATCTGGGGAAAGCATATTTCTTCTTAGGTATAGAAATTCAGAGAATACCTGGAATGATAATACTCAACCAATTAGTATACACCAAAAATATCTTGGAAAGATTTTAGCTCCAAGATTCTCACTTAGGCTTAACCACACTGAACTCCAGAATAAAACTAGTAGAAATGGAAGAAGAACCAAAAGACAAGATAACTTACAGAAGCTTAATCAGAAGTACGATGTACCTCATACTATATACTTAACTAGATATTGTATCCAGAATTAGAGCACTGAGGAAGTTCAGTAGCAACCCAAAATGAAGCTTCATGCTTGCTGTGTAATATCTCTTAAGATATATAAACAAGACCTCAGAGATGGAATTACACCTCAGGCCTTGTTGACTAAATACAGAACAATGTCCAATACTGTATAGCAATACTGATTGGGTACAAGACCCTGAGATACAATGTAGTACCAGTGGCCACCTGTATATGATTACTGATAGCATGATATCATTAAAATCAGTAGTTTCTTGGTCCAGTAAGAAATGACAGACAATTGCCTTGTCAGCTATAGAGACAGAGTATATGGTCCTCACACAAGTAACAAAGGAAGCAATATAGGTAGCCAGATCCATAGCTAAATTGACTAGAAGGGATTGTAAACTAATGACAATATTCATAGATAACTAAGGATCAATAGCTCTAGTATGCACCCCTGAATTCTATGCCAGCACAAAATACATTGCTATTAGAGAATACTGCATTTGTGAAAAGATCAAATCTAGCAATATTATCTTAGAGTATTTACCCACCAGTGATATGATTGCAGATTGTTTAATAAAGAGTTTAAACTGAGAGAAGGTAGAGAGATTTCCAGAAGAAATTCAGATATATTAGGTAGCACTGCTGGGAAGTACAACCAAGGATTGTATTAGAGAATTTTGAGGATTTCATTTCATTTATTGTTTGTTGAGTATTTTCTCCTGATTGTTTTTCACTTGATTTCCTTGATTTGTTTTTAGTTGTTAGATATGTCTTGCAGAGTGGGAGTGTTGGAAGTATCAGATGCTGCTTAGCATACTTTGGTTGTGGAGGAAAATTCTGTTAGTATGAAATACTTGCAATATTGGTAAAACACTAACATTGTCACATCATTGCATAATTAGTGAAACCAGTGAAACATTGCAGAGACACAAATGTTGTTTTATGTGGATACAGTGAGATGTTCTCTTGCTCCTAGCAAGAATTGAATGATGGAAGTTTTTTTTGTTTTTTTGCTAACGGTTCATTGCATGTGGTTGCTTCTATATAAATCCTTTGTATTTCCTATTGTCTTCAGTTGTGTACACACTTTTTATCCCCTTGTTAAGGTGTCACCGAAAAGTCATATCCCATATCAGAGTCATTATTTGTTCTCTTTATCTTTACATTCTTTGCTATCTTTATAGAGACACTCTTCACACTTTTATTCTCTATCATTCTTCCTTCGCCGGGATATACCATCACCCATTGTCACTTGGCACCATATTTGTTTAAAATCTTTATCATTGGGGGAAATGTTTTACCGTCGAAGTATGTTAAAGTCGGATTCGGGATGGTGGTATTGGCAGTCCAAGAAATTGTTTGTTAGTCTACGGAATCGGGACAACTACTCTCTTAGGTGTTGTTACAATTCCGTATTGGACTTTCTCTATATTTCCTTTCTTTCTTTGTTCGTTTCTTCACTTGCGATTACTTTTCAAGTCCTTCATTTCGGTCGTCTTATATGCGATCACTCTTTCTCACTCGTTACTTCTAGCCTGTAGCCCACCCTACTTTACTCTGGTTGGCTGCTTATAACAGACATGAAGTAGCGGTCAAGCTACTACTACAACCTGAATGTATTAGGCTAGATACCCCCGATAACAAGGCCAGACACCACTAGCTCGGGCTGCCCGGAATGGACATACAGGAGTAGTAAAGCTACTAATGATGAGGGATGATGTCAACGCCAATACACCGGAGCAAAAGTGGAGAACTCCACTCTCATGGGCCGTTGCGTAAGGGAATAAAGGAGTAGTGGGGCTACTACTAGAACAGGAAATTATCAAGCCCGATAAGCTAGACAAGATGGGCCAAATATCGATCTTATGGCTAGCGGCGAATGGAAATGAAGGAGTAATGGGATTACTACTGGAACGGAAAGACCTCAACCCGGATATGCCAGAAGATAAGGGCAGAACTCCTCTTTCGCATACAGCTGCCAAGGGTCATGAGGCGGTAGTGACGCTACTCCGGGATTCTGGAAACGTCAACCCCGGGAGTCCGGACAAAGAGGATCAAACACCGCTATCGTTTGCGGCTCGGAATGAACATGCGGGAGTGATGAAGCTCTTAATCCAGCGGGATGGTGTCAACGCCGACATGCCAGATAAAAAGGGCCGAACGTTACTCTCGTGGCCGCTGGGAAGGGACATGGTCGGGTGGTGAAGCTACTGCGTGAACAGCGAGATATCCGCCCCGATTTGGCAGATAAAGGAGGTCGGACACCACTCTTGTGCGCTGCCCGGAACGGACGTACGGAGGTGGTAAACCTACTACTAACGCGGGACGATGTCAATACAAACATGCCGGCAAAACTGGTTGAACCCCACTCTCGTGGGCCATGGCGAAAGGATATGAAGCGGTAGTTAAGTTACTCCTAGGATGGCAGATGTGTATCCCGGAGAGCTGGACCGGGGGGGCCAAACATCAGTCTTATAGGCTGCTGCGAAGGGACATGAGGCGATCGTGAAGCTCTTCTCGACCACGGGGATATTGATCCCGACAGGCCAGACTTCAAGGGTTAGAGACCTCTCGAAAATTCTACTGCCAACGGATATCTTGGAGTGGTGTGGCTCCTGGAAACCAAAATATCTAGGCTCTTCCATGCTCTATAATTGTGGGGGTGGCGGGCTTCCTTCCTTCCCATCTTCAAACTCCGATTCGGGCTATTCTCGTGATGCCCATTTACCGCCGTGCTTGTTCTTTCGGCAGCCAGACTCGACAATACTCTGCCCCGGTCGCTGCCGCTTCTTCCTCACTTTCCCCTTTTTTAAAGCCCTTTACTGGCTTGCCTTGGCCATCAGCCTGAAAACCCCGATGTTGCGGTTGGTCAAAGGGAAATCCTACCAAACAGCGTGAAGCTTTGTGCGGAAAATCACTGATGAAATAGAGTGAAGCTTTATGCATTTCGGTTCATCATGTTTGAGCGATGCATGAGCTAAGTGAGTTGATGATATACTACTTGTTTTAGTTTTCACCTCGCCCAGTCATTTATTCTTTTTCATCTTTTTTTTTTTTCTTGTTCGGAAAATCCTTTCTTGTAGATTCCTTTTTGTTTTATCATTCTTTTTTTGTATGATATCTCACTCTCATGGTTTCCGGCTTCTACGAGTGATGGATGGATAGACTAAGACAACCTACCATTCGGCCCCCTACGGGCTTGGCGTTCTTTTGTTGGTAAATGGCAGCGGCTTAGTATGGTGTCCTCAGGCACAGACTGGACAGCATAAATTTCCCTGATAACGTCCGTGTATCTTCAACCACCTCAGGGGTAGAATGAGACTTGCAGGAAGAGAGGTGACAATGGAAGGTCGTTTCGGAAAGAATTTCCTTGACGGTTGCAGGTACGAAATTATCATAGACGAAAGCAAACGGAACCGAAAACCCGGGGAGATAAAATCTATTCACGATCTCTGCTTCCCATCGGCTCCTTTCTCCTTTCCTGTCTGCCCTTCAACAATAGGTCAAGCAACACCTTTAAATACAACAATAGACCGCCAAACGTCCATGACTTCCCAACGAATCTATAACGCAAGACAATTAAAATTTGTCCGCGATAGTTACAACGTGTCCACGGACACGTTCGACACCACCGTGTTATTCCCAATATGATAGACTAGTTGGCAGGGTGCCGAGAATGATAGGGTAGTGAGAATTGCGCATGAGTCCGCGTTTTTCATTCAGGTTAACTCAGTTACTGTGTATTCTCCGAGGAAAGAGTTGGTTCTGGCTACCCTATCGTTCTTGGTACCCTATCAATTGGTCTAGCACAAAACATAACTTAATGACTACCGCCATCATTCTTGACGAAAATTGTATAAGATAATAAATTACTTAGACTCTGATAAGAATTCTAATGTCGAGATTGTGTGAGGTGAAGACAACACACCTATTAATTGACCGGGAGCGATAGTACCTGAATCTCAATGGCAGCTATCATAGCATAGTTGGGCGCTTAAGTTAGGCGCGGGGAGCAGCAGAGTTTGCTCTCCCTCCCCACTCTCCGGTTCTAGACTCATACCTCCCAACTCACGCTCGAAAAAAAACCAATATCATACCTATCTCAAGTTCCATATTCCTGCTCTACTGTAGTTAGCCAGTATTCTCTCACCCGTTAACCAAAAGTTTAACATCACGTGACTACACTTACACTGAGCTTTTCACAAAGCCGCAAAGGTAAGGCTCGGGCTTACACAAGCCCCACTACATATTCACCACGGTCTGGATCGCCGGATGGAAAAACCAAGTTGTTGCATCTTAGCTGTGCAGCGCGGAAGCTGCGCCATGCCAGGTGATAGTTGCATATGGGTGCTAGGAGACCTTTTGTGGTGTTCTACTGCTTTCGGTTTTTTTGGATAAGGCTGTGGGTTACGAGTGGTTATACAGGACGGGGTAGTATGACGGTTAGAGTACTCATGGAGGATTGGTGGAATTGGAGGCGGGGTATATCATTATTCAGAGCAGGTAGTGGCGGTAGGCGATGTAAGCCTTTTCTATAGTGTGTAGTACGTTCGTGGTCAATACTGTAGTGTATGATAGTGGTGTCGGTAGAAGAACAGGAAGAATAACCCTAACCCTTCTGAACATTACATTATCTGATGATCATATCGTTGTCTGTTCAAGGCTTCAAATAACTACGGAGCACGGTAGAATACCAGTATTCCCAAGCAATAACCACCTCTCGGGCACCAGTAGACAGCTATAGAAATTCAAGCCAACCTTCTAAAAAGAAAAACTGACGGCTACAGTTGTGCTTCTATAAACTCCCTTTGGGAAATTATCAAGCCTGAGAGATCCCTGCACCACACTTGCACCGTACTTGCACCGCACTTTACTAGCACTCGAGTACTCGAGTACTGTACACTATGCATATCGCCCTGGGATTGACTCTGGTTTGTTTGGTAGCGGTAGGAAAAAACGGATAAGGTGGTACGAAAAAACTGAAAACATCCCTGCTCAGGCTCGTTTTTCTAACTGATCATTGGTTGAGAAGACTACTTGGATAAGTCTCAGGCTTGCATATGGTTCTTTAAAAAGTGCAATTCTCTTGTCAGAAATTTCAAATACGGTACTCGAGTAGAGGGGGTTCCCCCCGTCCCCTCTTTTCGAGTTTGTGCTAGTAAGTCAGGGAAAATTTGCACTTCGCATTTTAAATATGGGTTCTTTGTAGGTTTCCTTTTATTTTAATTTTGACTAACGTAGTTGGCGGCGCCCCACAGGAGTTTTTCTCTTTCCTCTGGCCTCGCCACTTCTCCCCGCTCAGTCTCATCACAACCGATCCATTCCTGGCACCTTAGATATAGTTCTAACTGACGTTACCGGCAATGCGCTACCACTCAATTCAGACCTCGGGTCACTGCCACTTTATCTTCACGATGATGGCTGGTGCACTGTTCTTGATCCACCGCTCAGCGAAACCACAGCTGGCGTGAGCCGAGATAACCATTCCACCAATAGCATCCGTGCTGTCAACAGTGTCAATGTTCCCGGCCCCATAATCGCTCCCAGAGACAAAGTCTATTGTGGATCATCCAGATGCCCAGGAAGTAGGTTGGCGATCCCCTCCCTTATCCTTGTGAAGGTTTATCCAGCTCGCCTACTAACTCCACGAAGTGATCCGCACACTTGCTCGCGTCGCTCCTTCACTTGTGATGTGCCGGATTGTGCCAGGATAACTCCGTTTCCGACGAGGCAAGCGCTCAACCGTCCTATGAGTTGATACATCTTGACGAACGGCTCGACTATCCTGTTCCCGGATGCGAAAACGTTGGTAACAAGGGGATCAAGCGATATGATAATCTTGTTGTCCATGTGCGGAACAAACATGCTATGACACTGGTCAGTGGATCGCAAGGCCATTACTTTCAATCGATCACCTGGGAAGGTTTTTTTTGTGAAATGACGTCTTCTGTCTCAACACCTTTGGCGTTTCTTATTTGTTGTTTGATCTAAATTGTCGGCGAATCGCGCCCTTTTTTTTGTGTTTGAACTGTAATTTTGAATTAATTTGAACTTTCGCGCTGTGTTTCCAATCTTGTCTGGTATTTATTTGTGTGCGGTAGTCCCTCTATACCAAGTTCCGGCATGATGTCTTCAGGATTTCTCACGGTATCCTGACTAGAGTGTGATGATGAGTAAAAGAACTGTCTGGGGCAGTGTACTAGCCGTTTTTTTAAGTCTCCGGAATGTGAGTTACATGTTCTTGAGGCCAGGTTACGGTACCTCCCTCAATATTTGGTGTTACAGTATTCCACGACAAAGCGAGCCCACAATAGTGAGAATGCCCATACAAATAATCCCTGTCCTATACAATTGGTATGGGCGTTCTCGCGTCATTGTGTTCTTGCTTTGTCGTGGATTACTGTGTAGTGAGGCCTTCAATGGTACCATAACTGAATCACCTCTTTTTTTTCCCATTCCGGAGTATGGTAGTGCTGTACTCGTGCCTCCGAGCCAAGAATTGGCATCCCGTTTACCCATTCTATGGATCTGTAGTAGCTATTCCTAAAAGGATGCCAACTCTTGGCGCGGAGACACAAGTAGTAGAAGACTCGGAAAAAAAAATCATGCACGAGTAAGTTGCACTTGGTTCAAAAGTCTCAGCACCATTTCAAGGTGGCAGCTGTTGGTGTTGTGCCTCCTACACACACCTGGAAAGGCATGCACAGGCGAAAATGGGAAATAATACTATCTAGATTGACGTCGATTCTACATCCAAGCCAAACATCTGTTCTATTTCTTAAAACACAGTCATCAGAAAGAGTAAACTTGTTGGTATTAGTTGATTGATTTTATAGGTTACCGGTATGAGGAACCTGAACATAGGGGATTAAAAAATTGTATGGCAAATTGTCTGTGCGTATCTGAGCGCCCATACTAAATTCGAACTCAAATGTTCTGGTTCATTTTTTTTCGATTTTATACTGACTAAACTACTAAGCCTAAAAATGATAAAAACCGTCTGCCCGCAGAGTAGTCCACCATAAAATTCCAATACAAACTCTCAAAAATCACCATCGTCATCCGAACCCAATCCCCAATCAACCTCACTCTCCTCATCCCCAAATTGTTTCCTCCACTCCTCATCAAAAATATCCAATTTCTCCTCCCCTGTCTTCCTCTTCCAATTCTCGAATTTCCCAAACGCCAATACTCCCATCTCCATCTTTTGGTTCACCATGTCGGTAACTTGTACCGTAAAAACTTGAATAGAAGAAAAATGTGCCAGACGTTGTAGTTGCCTCTCCTAGTAAAGTGCTGTGTATATTCCTTGTTTTTTTCTCATCTGAGAGCTGATTCCGCCATGTTTCCCCCTCGCGTAGCCGAGGAGGGGAATTCCAACGTCCCAGCACAATTTTCTTCTATTCGAGTTTTTACAGTAGGCGACGCCTTGTACCCCTGCTCGGATTCTCGTGTACAGTACGGTAGTGATTCTGCAAAAATTGCAATGTGTTTGTTTTTGCTTTAGATGAGGATGATTGGGCAGTAAATCTAATTGTTGCATAGCAGGTCTTTGATCACCCCTCTTTTCTTCAGCCCTGCGCGTGCCAGGACTGTACTTAGGGAGTTAATAAACCCCCTTGAGTGCTATTCCATATCTAAATTCAACCAACCTTTTGGACAGAAAGTCATGGCCAATACAACATATGCGCCATCTCTCAACATGGATGACAGCAATGCCCGTTCGGGTAACATAATAAGCAGTTTCAACAAAGCCGTCTATACATCGGACGTGGATGCACATATTATACAGTGGCTCTCCCCGCGTGAGCCTCAGAATCGACATCATGGGGTGAGTGCCGACCGATTCGATGGCGTCGGTAGTTGGCTGTTAGCAACAAACGAGTTTCGCGGATGGAGAGATAGTGAAGGCGGAGTCGGTAAGGCTGTCGTGTTTTGCTCCGGATATCCAGGAGTAGGAAAGACCTACTTGAGGTAAGTGGTGTGATACTATGAAAAGGATGTTTGTTGGTAACCATTTGAGAAACAAGTTCCCTCGTGATTGACGGCCTATGCGACAGGGCGGGAACCAAGATATTGCGGTTGTGGGCTTCTATTGCGATTTCCTTACGCAAGGAGAACAGACGATCTCGAACGTGATGGGAGCTATTCTGAAGCAGCTGGTGGGGAGAGGGGATATCCCGCATTATTTTTAAGAAGCGTTCCAAAAAGCGAGGAGGGAATTTGGCGGCAGAAAGCCGCGACTTCCGGATCTGGTAGGAATGTTGAAAACTACTATTGCCACACTACCACAAGTTTTTATCTGCATCGATGCTCTTGATGAATATCTACCGGAGCTTCCTAAGTCACTGAAAGATATCATTCGGGAATCACCTAGAACTCGAATATTCCTCACTGGGAGACCCCATGTCGGAGCAGATGTTCAAAGGGTTTTCATCAAAGCAGCTGTTATACCCATCATTCCTAGTACGGGCGATATTAGGAGATATCTTGAGGTGAAATTAGACAATGATACCGAGCCGGATGCTATGAATGATGATCTGCGAGCGGATATTTTAAGAATTATCCCTGAACGGATATCGCAAATGTGTGTAAGAGGATTTAACCTTTCCAACCCATTAGTTATATAACAGATACTAACAACGGTAGATTCCTCCTTGTTTTTCTGAATATCGACGCTATTCTGGGAGAAGTGACAGTACGTCAGAGAAAGAAGAAACTTGACGAAATGGTTCAAGGCAGTGGGCTAAGCGATGCGTGCACGGGCAACCCTAGACCGACCAAGAGCAGTAAAAGGAAATAAACCGGAACTTGGACTCTAGTCCTAATGTGGGTCTCACATTCGGAACCACCATTATGCGCTGCGGAGTTTTGCCGCGCGTTGGGGCGTTGGGGGTGGAAATTGGATCACCAGATATCGATTTCGAAAATGCTCCTACTTTGCGGACACTCCTAGCATGTACACTAGGTTTTCTCACGGTTGAGGCATCTTCGTCCACCCTCCAACTTTTGCATTATACTCCACAGGAGTATTTTTCCAATAATCAGACCCTCTTCAATAGTCCACATTCAACAATCGCAGAAGCCTGCTTGACCTACCTTGATTTTCGCTGTATCCGGAACCTTCTACCAACTCTTTTCTCGACCCCGCCAACCGTACCGTTTCTCAAATACGCTTCTTATTTCTAGGAAGAGCATGCAGGAAAGGAGATGACGGAGGAGGTGAAAGCACTTACACTGAGACCTCTGGATAGATTTGATCGGCATATCTCTGCTCAGTTAGTGCTATTACGTTATGAGAACCATAGACGCCCCCATGAGCCCTGGTTTTCCAAGGTTGAAGGACCTAAGGGATTTGCAGGGCTCCATGGAGCAGCATTTTTGCCGAACACCGCCATATTGCCTACTGTATTGGAAATGAAGACATGGGATGTTAACGAAACCGATTGTACGGGTAGTACGGCACTCACGTGTGCAGCCGGAAGGGGGCATGAATTTGTAGTGAAATTGCTTTTGCAGCAAGAGAATTTGGATCCTAACAAGCCAGACACCCTTTCTGGCCGAACACCACTCACTTGGGCGGCCGTGGATGGGCGCGGGGGTAGTCGGGATACTTTTGGGCAAAGAGGATGTCCATCCCAACAAAGAAGATAATTTGGGCCTGACCCCGTTGCTGTGTGCTTCCAGCAACGGGCATGAGGAGGTAGTTAAAATGCTTCTGGACCGCGGGTATGTTAATCGTAACACTGGGGATGATGAAGGTCAAACACCACTGTTGTGGGCACCCTGTAACGGGATGCTGGGGTAGTCCGGATGCTTTTGGACCAGGACGATGTAAATCCTACTAGCGTGGATGCTGAAGGCCGGACACCACCAGTGTTCTCAACGGGGCAGTCCGTCCGTCCTGAAGATGGACGGCGGTGGACGGCATTAAACGGTCTCGTCCGGTCTTTGTCCAAACTTCCCCCGCGACCCAATGCAAAGGACTATGGCCCCGCCGTCCCCCGTGGAAAATGTTTCATGCTCGGCCGGGGACCATTTGCCCCTGCCAATATTTCCTCAGGCTACCACCACCGAATATACACCTGCGGTCACCTGCAGTCACCCGCAGTCCTCGGCAGTCCCCGGCGGTCCCCAGCCAGCCCCCACGCTGATTTGTCTCACCTTGCAGGGCCCGCCGTCCTCCGCAATAACTGCCGTCCTGAGGTTTCCAGGACGGGAGTGGACCGCATTTTGCCGTCCCGTCCCGTCCAGGGCTCTTGGCAGTCCCCCCGTCGGGCCCTACGGGGGCCCGGACCGTTGAGAACACTGAATACCACTTTTCTGGGCGGCTAAGAACGGGCATGGGGGGTAGTCAAGATGCTTTTGGAACGAGAGGATGTGGATATTAATGTACCAGACACCAAATATGACCAAACACCACTTTCGTGGGCAGCTGAGAACAGGCGTGAGGGGGTAGTCAGGATGCTTCTAGACCGAGAAGATATCAATTCCAACACGGCGGATCATGAAGGCAGAACACCACTTTCGGGGGCGGCTGAGAATGGGCATGAGGCGGTAGTCAAGATGCTTTCGGAACGAGAGGATGTCGATATCAATGCACCAGACCCTGAATATGGCCAAACACCACTTTCGTTCGCTCTCTCTGGAGGAAACGATGCAGTTGTGAGCTTGCTACAAGGAGAAAACCACAATCCAAACGCAGAAAATAGCTGCCACCAGACCTCCCTCTTGCCGTCCCTAGAGCTTTGGGAAGCGTGTAAGGTAGGAGGTGGGATGGCGGGGGACTGCAGGGACGGTGGGGGACGGCGTGACTGATGTCTCATGATGCGGTGACGATTGGTTTAGAGGTGTACTACTCGTACTTGTGAGGTTGGGGTAGTGATATGTCTGGTTTACCAATATTATGAGAAAAATATGATAAATACGAGACAATGAGACAGGTTCAGGATACGGTAGACTCTTGAAATATCAGCTTCACCGAGTCATTTATACATTATTTCTACCGTTACTTTTCACATCCAGCATTCCGCTTAACATAACCCCTACACGATTATGTCAGATGAAAGCAATCTACACCTGAGCTGAGTGGCCTGAAGGAGGGGTATGTTATGATTCATGGAATTTTCATTTTCCTTATGCACTGTTTTTTCGTCAAGTTTTATTATCCATTTACTCTTTTCTGTTCTAATGATAACGGATGAATAACTGGTGTACAAATGCAAGGGAATTTCTTTTATTTCTTTTATTCTTTTGATCTACTTCTTTGGCTTCTTGGCCGTGGAATCGTGCATTGTTGTACTCAAATCTCAAGGTATTACATCTACTATAACCTCTCATTTGCGACTAACTTTATAGGCAATCAATCGGCCTATCTGAGCATCAATGCAATCTCCGAAGAAAAAAAAAAAGACCCCTCAGAAACGGCCAAATCACACAGTCTAAGCAGGTCCTCTTAGTTAAAGTTGGAACTATAAGATGGTAGTCCCCTACAGTCCGTCCAGTCCTAACATTCCCGGGTGTAGTCCGTCCTAGCACCTCCGAAAAGACGGACTATTAGTTGTAGTTTGTCACATCCCACCCGGAAGACAGACGGACTAAACGGCTGGGAATGCTGACACTACCTCAACCTCGCTCCATCCAACCTACGATGCCCCAGTATTCTCCAAAGAAGCCCGACGCTCACACCCCTAACACCGCACGGTCCACCTACATGATTCCGATCAAGCAGTATCTGCTTATCGCCTCTTTGATTTTTCTTTCGGCTATCCTCGCTTACATCTTTCAAGTTTCTTCTCTATCATCAATTTTCCTCTCCTTCTATACGTAATTTATTTTCTAGATTTGGTTTCGTGTACAGCAAGATATAATATTCACGGATCTTGCTAGAAATAGATATTTGCTAAAAAAGAGGCTCTTTGGTCGTGTTTTGGGCAACTTTGCTAACTTATTGTTTTTATCTCCTCTATTGGAGTTTTAGTTGGAATGTCTTGATACTGCTTTTCCTCTTGTTCATCTTTCCAATTTTCTTTTCCTTTGCATAACATATTGTGGATAGCGCTGTACAGCACTGCGTTCGGGGGTGCGTGTCAATGATTAATATTCTGTAGCGTCGTAGCACTGGTTGTCGTGCTGGACCATGAACAGCTTCGGGTAACCAATGCTGCCCTGCACTGCAGATAAGGATGGCTAGCTTCCTAGCTGTTCAGATTATCCATATCATGACTATTACCGCGATTGTTCATGCCGGACGGAAACGGACACTCCTGAAATTGGAGTAACCACATGTTAAGTTAGTGCTCCCCATGGGAAATAATTAAGGCATCGGGGGGGCTTTCCATTTGTGCATTAAGTGCAAGTTTATGTTCTGTCAAGTGTTGCCTTTTAAGTTGCGCTTCATCTAATGCATGAGCAGAAATGGTTGCATAGTCGTTCCTTTTGTGGAAGGAAATGCGAGTAAAAGGGGCTAAAGGCACTACTATCCGAGGAAGTCGTCCCCCGGTCATGAGTTGGATTTCTTTCTACAGAATTCAATGAGCCTTGAGGTTCAGAAGTTTTCAATACTAGCATACGGAGGTACAGCGTATAAGTTTTGTAGATTTTACTAGCAGGGGTGTGCTGCAGGCCGGGGGTAAGTGCAGCAAATCGGGTATGGTGGCTTGGCTGTTCTTGAAAGTGAAAGTTTTTTTTTTTCATGAAGTGTGATTTCACAGAGACTGATTTGAAAAACCTTCACTTTCATGATCAGCCAGCCATTACCGACCTACGGAGTAGAGAGAGCAGATAGAAAGCATGCCGGTCAGGTGTCAAGCAGTTATTGAGGCAAGTGACCTCTTCACGAAATATTAGATATGTACGGGTGGGATAAATTGAAAATACGAAATATTCACCTTTATGACTTTCCATTCAAGTTGCAGCCCTGGACCAGCTCCAAGCCATTATACCTGATTTGTTGCACTTACCCCCCCCTGCTGGCAGCACACCCCTGCTAGTAAAATCTACAAAACTTATACGCTGTATGATACCTCCGTAATTAATGCTTATACTCATTCAAACCCTCTTTCCCTTCAGGGCCAAGTTGAGCACAGCGAAGCTCATGTTGCCTCGCTCCTTAGATTTAGATTCACATGCCTAGTCAGATTTGTTGGGTTAGGGTTACTGTAATGGTGGAATGTGGCCAAAAAAAAAAAAAAAAAACAATAGTGAAATCCACTGCCACATCTTACCACTCACCTGACCTCTGGATTTAGTTTTCACTATTCATAATACTATGCAATTCTGCTGCAAAATATTTCTCTGCAGCACATTTATTTTGCCCATTCACGCTGTTCTGCGGCAGTCCTAGTTTTATAGACTATTTATCGCTAAAACAAAGGCATAAAAACAAAACAAAAACAAACCACCAAGCAGTTTTTGTCAGCTCTGGCCATCTGGTGGATCCTTATCCCAAACTTGGAGATGGGTTTTTGTCAAAGAAAGAACTATCGATGCACAAGGCAATGAACTTGTTGCCAGTTTCGGAAGAGAGTGAGTTAATTTAGAGTGACAAACAGCACGTTGCTATGAATAACCTCTGTAGTGGAGTAATTGGCTTTGTTGTTTTGATGGGATTCACGAATGCTCAGGTTGCCTGGCGGACGAGCCAGAACTGTAGCTGCTCTACTCGGGTACAGTGTGTATACATTTACATCCAAGAGAAAAAAATATATCTATTTCCGCATTGGTTGTGTTGGCAAAGTCGGTGAAAATTTGAACGAATTCTCCTCCTCCAAGTGGTTGTGTGGATTAATGGAGATGGTGACACAAACAATCAACATCCCTGCCTCATGCCCGTTTTCCTAGCTGATGATTGGTCGGGAAGGCTCCTTGCATAAGCCTCAGCCTTGCATCTGGTTCTTTGAAAAGTGCAATTCTCTAGTCTAAAAATTTCAAATAGAGGGAGTTCCCTCCCTTCCCTTCTTTTCGACTTTTTGCCGGCAAGTTTGGAAAGATTTGCACTTCGCATTTCAAAAATGGATTCCTTGTAGGTTTGCTTTTTTTTTTTTCCATCTGACGGGACTGAATAGTATTGCCTCGTACACATCTTCGGATCTTCAACCCACACACGGCACATATGACCCATATGAATTCATTCGTGGCACCTTAGATCTTGTTCCAACGGATGCTACCGGCAAAGCGCTACCACTCAATCCAGAGCTCGGGCCACTTCCACTCTTTCCCCACGATGATGGCTGGTACACTATTCTTGGCCCACCCATCAGCCACACCACCGCTGGCGTGAACTATGAAAACCGCTCCACCAATAACATCCCCGCCTTCAACAAGGTCAATATTCCCGGCCACATAATCACCGCCAGGGGCAAAGTCTATTGTGGATCATCCAGATGTTCAGGAAACAGGTACGGGTTCCCCTCCCCTCTACTAGCGCTAGTTTATCCAGCGTCGGCTAACTCAGCAAAGCGGTCCGCACACTTGCTCTCGTGGCTCCTTCACTTGTGATGCGCCTGATTGCACAAGGGCAACTCCGTTCCGGACGAAGCAGGCCCTCAATAGACACTATGAGATGATACACCTTGACGAACGGTTTGATTGTCCAGTTTCTGGTTGTAAGAGAGTTGGAGAAAGGGGGATCAAGAGATACGATAATCTTGCTGTCCATGTGCGAAACAAACATGGTATGGCATTGGTCAGCGGATCACCGGGCGGTTAATTTGCTTATAGGCAGATTCCGTACGAAGAAAGTTTTTCCGCGAAAAGACCTCTTCCATTTCAGCACTGTTGCGGTTTCTTGCCTTCACGGCCTTTTTTTTTTTTCAACATGTTATTTGATTAGATTACCCAAATTGTCCACTTATTTGTTTTTTATCCTCTTAGAAATGATGTTTTGAATTGATTTACTTCTTAAGTACGACCTTCCCAATCCCCACGGGTATTTCTTGTGTGAGCCGGTATTATACAGGTTACGATATCGTGACAAAAAAAAAAAAGAATAAACCAAAACTAGAAATGAAGTGCTACTACTAAACCCCTCAGGATTGGACTCTCTGGTCTGATGATGGCCAGAAAGGCAGCTGAGGAGTGATAAAATGTCTCGCGCCCGGCCTGTGTTATCACACTCACTCCTATTATTATTGGAGGTACACTAAATATGATATATATGATGAGTTACTTCGTAAGAATTTCGACGATGACGAGGTGCTCATAAAAGATCACTCGATTTGTACATTTCTCGCCCGATTAGAACTGGAGGGGGAGTGCGGAAGTATAACACTTAATTAAGCTGAGACTATGAATATCAGATATATATGGTAGGCATCTAAAACTATCGAGTGTCCATACATGTTGATTTTCTACATTAGACACCTTAGCTTACTTGAAAGGAGTCAAATCTCATTGCTAATAGCATTCCTAAAGCATCCAAGCTGTACGGTAATTTTATTCACCAAGATAAAAAAACAATTACATAAAAAGCTGCTTCCACCATGCATCGAACGCAAAACCTCCTACGACACCTTTTCTCTATTTACTGATGCCGAGAATCCCTCATGATTCACTCTTAGATAGATTTAGAAAGCCGTAGTAAGAATCTCGCGAGTAAAATGCCAAAGCCAGGCTCGGGACCATCCCCGCTTCCGCCGGCAGCAAAAAGGTTCGGCCACATGGCCTACATCCTTCGGGATCACGAGCCCCACTCTCAGTGATTACCTCCCTGAGTCAACTTGGAAAATTCCCAAGTTCACCGGGACACAAGACCGTTAGGCCGGCATTGAAACTTTATACTTTTTTTGAATTATAAGGACATCGAGTAATTTTCGCTCGGCATAATAAATTATTATTTGTCGAGGTTATTATTACACCATGCCATGCTAAATATGTAGATATGTTTTCCATCATTGTTCTTGCCTTTTCTTTTGGAGATCATTATGAAAACAATCTAGCAGTTTGTGCTCTGTCTGGGAATGATATTTGTTTCCGTTCGATTGGAGAAAGAGTCGGCAGGTTGCTCGATGCAGAAGCCTGTATTCTCTTCTGTGCTTACTTTCTGACATCGGGAATGGGCCCACTGGGGGTGTTCCTACATGTGATCCCTCATAAATGACCAAGTATCCAGTGCTGCAAGTGGGGAGAACTCGGAAATACTTCTTACGACATAAAACCACTAAACAACCACCAATTCCAAAACTAGGTTGCATAATACCTTGCTCCTCATAGAGCAGTTTAGTGAGTGAAATTTGCTGCTCTTATATATCTGTTGCAGTTGATTGAAAATTTGTAATCTTTAGGGAAAGTCATGGGGTTAACTCTTTTGTTGCTGAGCTCTGATCAGTGCAACCTCGGGCAAGGAAAGAGTGTGCATTAGGAGACGCCAGTGAACCCAAGCGGCCAGTCCGTCCGGCTTTGGGTACGGCCGGACTGTGGGAAAGCGGCTTTTCAAAACCAAAGCCGGGCCCGGCCTGGGTCACCTGCAGGCTGAGGTTTCAAGTGATAGCTTGTGTTTATTATTCAACAGGACTAATTGTTCACAACACACTATTTCTGTAACCCTTCAAGCATTGCCTCTACATGATCTAATTCCTCTGTATCTAGCAAGGCTGCTTTCCCCCATGACTTCAAACATTCTACAGACTCAATAGCATTGTCACTCAGACGGTTCCACCGATCAGTAATTAGAATCCGAGAACTCTTGGTGGGAGAAATTGCTGATACACGGTGAAAAAGTAGTGGGACTAAAGATATCTGTAAATATATATATTCACCCGAGGTGGTTAGAGAGCTGTGCGAAGAATCGTATAGAGGGTCTTGCGGTTGGACAGTATATAGATTGAGGAGGTGTGGGTATCGTGGTGGTTGATCGGTAGATGAACTTGAATTGTCTTAAGCGAAATCAATAGTACTGGGAGCACGTTGTTTTAATTCTTGTTCTCGGAGTAATTAAAAGCAAAAAGCCTGCAGGCCGTTCACAGATATCTTCAGATTACCTGGGCATCTGGCGGCTTTGGCCTGGGTTGCTTCAAGATTCGACCTGGCGGTTGCCTGGGCACCGCCGGGCTTTGGCGGCTGCTGATAATTTTGACCGGACTGACCCAGGCTTTTCAAAACTATGGCCGGACTGGCCGGACTGCCGACCCATGGTCCGGACCGGCCGCTTGGGATCACTGGGAGACGCGAGTTGTTCACAAAACCCCATGTTAATAGTGCTCTGAGAGTGACAATTATCATAATGGCTAGGGATGGTTGGAGTTAATAAATATTGGTAAGTTGAGATCCCCGTTGCTCCCAACCTTGGCATGGTTAACTTATCGCCTTGACTACTGTGCTCGCGCGGCCGAACTGAAGCCGGGCGCTTTCTATGTGAACTACCCTCTTAGGTGTCCAGCTTCAACTCGGCCGCGCGAGTAGACTATGGCAAATAAGTTACTCTCCAAATATGCTCTAGCGTGCATGTCAAAGATGGATGCAACTATCTACCATCAAGTAGCTCAGTTAACTTATTGGTATTGGTAGCAGTAGCAACGATTGTGTAGTACAAAAAGCTCAACTCATCCCTGCTGCAGGGTCGTTTTTATGCGTTCATGATTGGCCAGGAAAATCACTCGTAGACGTATAGGTAGGCTCACTCTTTTTGATCAAAAATAAGAACAGGGCAATCATCTCGCACGAAAACTTAAATTACTAGTCAATCTCATCATTTCGTCTTCTCACTATCTCGTCTGCCAATTAGTATATTTTGTCCGGTACTTTTCGGTGGGGTTGGTTGGCGTCTATTGAACCTCAAAGCAATTGGGTATTGAGGCCACGGAGCCACATCAAAAAAAAAACCCCCCCATCTCACCGCGCTAGTTTCAGTCCTCTGTGCTGAAGTTAACTCCTTCGGACTGCCTCTAGGCTGATATTTGGAAGTAGCTAATTTAGTCCCCCTGACAACGAATAGAACAAAAAACAGAAACAACGCGATCAGGGTTTAGGGCATATGACAATTCACCTGCGGCGCTGTGTGGTTCGCACACAGATCATTACTTGTATTTAATAAAGTGGTGCTTGGTGGCAGTAAAGGAGAGGATTGGAGGTGGGGACGGTGTGGCTATATTAAAAACTGGATCATCAGTTGGTATGAAAATTTCCAAAATCGAATGAGAGTTTATGATGCATAGGGGTACCCGGATATGGAAGTAAAAATCAAGTTCCTCAAACAACCCTGCCGTTGGAAGGAAGTACTTCGCGGGCCGAAATTGTAGAAAAGAGCGGCAAGTTTGGGAAACCAAGTACCCAGCCCAAAACTGGGCAGAACGTGCGAAGTGAAGCTATTGTACGTTAGCATAAATAACCGAACATAACAACGCTCCTAGCCTCGCAATTGAAAAGAATTCCTTCAACTAATGTTCTTTACTTGATGATAAATAATTAAAAAAAAAATAATCCAAAATTCAGAAAAGTGTTGCTGAGCAAACTAAAGATTATTGTGTATGTTCTATTGAAAGTTCTTTACATATGGCATGTTTAAAGTAATAAAACATCTAAACAATCTAGTATATCAAATATTTGCTCCATTTCTTCCCTCTTCATCTGATCCTCAAACTTTTGATATGGTAAGATAGAGAATAGAGAGGTGCTCCTGGTGTGCTATAATCATGATAACACTAGACTTCTGTCATGAGTTATGGGTGGAAGTACAATATGGTAGGGAAATACTTATTGTTTGAAGTATTACCATATATACATCCACATCAGATCCATAGTGACTAGAATTTCTTGAATAAGAATTATTTATATACAATATATTCCTAACCATGCCATTAATTACCCAAATCTTGTTAATGGGTTTGATTATGTTGTTTAGCATTATTGAGCCAGGATTGTTTTTGGAGTCTTTAGTTTTGGGCTGAGAATGTTACTCGTTGCTATTATATGTTCGGTC
The DNA here is from genome assembly GCA_003788595.2 of Choiromyces venosus 120613-1. Taxonomy (NCBI): domain Eukaryota; kingdom Fungi; phylum Ascomycota; class Pezizomycetes; order Pezizales; family Tuberaceae; genus Choiromyces; species Choiromyces venosus. The sequence continues at coordinate 63,086 of ML120581.1, forward strand.
ATTTTTGCTAAAGTACAATACCTATATCATGACGTTTGATTGAGTTTTTCCTCCTGCTTGTGATGCTCGAGCCTGTAAAGTTAAGATGCAACTACTCCAAGTTTTTAACTTCCTCTAGTCCCTTGTCTTTTCCATCATGTCAACCGCACGATTCCCGGGATTCCTTGTTCATATCCCTGTTTTACTCGATTTTTACTTCCATCTCCGAGTACGATGAGGGTGGCTTGGAGGGACCAGTTTAGAGCTTTTTTTACCTGTTTTCACGCGTTTTCAGGCTAACAAACCGTGTCAGGCGTACCTGTACAATAATTCCTGGTGCAAAAGATGAGCAAAACGATGTCTTATTGAGATAGGGTTATGCCAAGAAAGCTCTGTTTTGTACCGGTCTGGGATAGTCTGGGCAAGTCACTCTCCAAACCCTTGACTAGACCTGACTATGACCAAACCATCTAAGGTCGACTGGCCCTGGCTAACCCATTCGGAGCCCTGGCAAAAGACTGATTTATTGGGCTCAGTTTACTCGTCGTGGTTGGTAGAAAAGAGTTAGTGCAAATGCCTCAGGCTCATGCGCAATGCGCATATTAAATGTCATATTTCGTGAATGGGCAATTCTCTCCAAGTAAACTATTACATCATCAAGCAGAAGGGTAGGTATCCAGGGTGCTCTCTTGTCAGCACGTTTTTATTAATTATTCTGCACACTAAGTGCACTTCCCGTTTCTAAGATGGGTTCTACTTGTATAGGAAGAACAATATAAAAGTATCTCCATCCTTCCATTTATCACTACACATTTGCGCGCAAATTAGGTTATGGTGCACAGCCACCAAAAAAACACACCAAAATCAAAGGCCCGTTGCACCCTCATTTAGTTTGCGCGCGGACGAAACCATACCTCGAGGGCCTCCTCCTTAGCACAGCTGAAACGATTCTGGACACCCCAGAATCCTCCATAAACAGTTCCAACATAGGAGCTTCCCCTCCGAACTCTCGCATCAAAGATTCGTCCAAGATGCATTTTCCTGCGGTGCGTAGCCTTCTACAACTTACCACGAGCCACACGAGTAATAATGTTCTACCACTTCCGGCTGAGCCCAGACCGCTTCCGCTTTATCTCAATGATGATGGTTTATATTCTGCTCTTTTCCCACAACCCACTCAATTAGACATCGGTGTGAGCCCAGGCATCCAATCCACCCCGGAAACCGACAGTGCAAGAATCTCTTCAGCCGTAGCACCTTTCAGAGATGCGGTGTTTTGCGCAACATCCAGATGCTTGGGAAATAAGTTTTCGCTCCCCTCCTTGTGCTAGTATATCCAGCTCATCCACTAACTTTATGGAGTGGTCTGCACATTTGCTCCTGCTCCTCCTTCACTTGTGACATACCAGGATGTACAAGGGCAACTCCGTTCCAGACAAAGCAGGCACTCAACAGGCATTATGAGGCGATACACCTTGACCAACTGCTCGACTGTCCAGTCTCCAGATGCGAGAGAGCTGGTCAAAAGGGCTTAGAGCGCGTCTGGTTGCAACACCAAACCTCAATAATGACCCTGGCTATAGTGTTTTGAGTGAAAACTCTATTTTGATAAAGTGGCATGTCTGGTCGATAAGAAATGATAACAACTAAATTGCATATACTGTACTACCTATACTATTTGGGACAAGCACAAATTGCTGACTGACTTTTTTAGGTAAATGTACATGAAACAGTCTGTGCTGACACAAAAATACAATGGGATAGTTAAAGAAAAGCAAATTTTTAGCAAAGAAAAAACATCACATTATTGCAATTTTTGGGTAAATCTTAAACTTTGCAATATTTTACATTAATACTATCTATCAACTGAGTAAGTATAGTATAATAAAAGTTTTTTCAAGCATCAAAAATATAAAGGAAAAAACATTAAAAAAAATGCCAAGAATTGGCCAAAATGTAACAATGCTGACAGGTCCAAAAAGGTGGGACAGGGCTAGCTGACACTGACAAAAATCTACTTTTTTAGGGACAGGACACACCATACTGACAGCTGACAGTCCCAGATGGTATGGGTAGTACAGTACTGGAGCTTCTGTGCTGCAAGGAGGTACCAGAAGTGCTATTTTACTCTCTCAACAAGTGCAAAATCCTTGCTATCAACACTACCTACCATTTCTTCCAGTTCAAAAAACCTGTCTCAGGTACGGTAGATTTTCTCCTGATGATCATCATAATTTTCAGACATCATTAAAAGTGCTGTGGTGGGGTTGTTGGGCTTTTAGAGTGGTTCATTCGATAAATCTTCCACTGAGATGGAAAGTTACGTTGAGCTGTTAGGCACGCCGTAAGCGTGCTGAGAGATTTTGGAACTGCTCACTGTTACGTAATCTGCAGGAACCTTGGCACAGTTACATGGTTTTCATAGCCAACCTAGGTGCTCACCAAATTCCTATCCAGCGTAGGTGTTTTTCTTTTCTAGGCTAACTTGTCATAAACAACCCCTACTGGTGGCTGCTTAGGCTTCCATAGGGGTAAGCTACTTAGGACCATTTGGTCGATGATTGAAAGATGACTTGGGAGCAAATGTGCAAGCGTATGAGTTAGAAAGAATTGGTCATGTTAGATTTTTCCCTCATGGATATCCCACTATGGTCACCGCCATCATTACCCTGTATAAGAAACTGTCTCAAATGTTCAGAGGTTACATAATTACTACGTCGCCAAGAAATCTCATCCAGGCTACAAGCACTGTTCAGGAAGAGGGCCGCTCAGATATAGTATAGCGCCCAGCCTAGCGAAACTCTTTGAGCTCCCGAACTCGGAAGTTATTCTACATGTAACCAAGCTATATCTTCCTGTGAAAATGTTTCCTAGGCAGTTTATAGGCCATCTGGCAGAAAGCCGGTCACAAAAAGAAAAAATGGTAGATGGCTATCAACACCCCCACCTCCCATTGCCCCAACGACCTGCATCACGACCCCCCCCCCCACACACAACGGTTCGAACCTCTCCTACGTCTCCTGCAATACAAGCGAAACCATGTCTACCATCTGTCGACCCGGGCCCCCGCCCTCGTATACCCGCATTCCGAGAAGGACTGAACGCATCCTATCACACGATGCCATTCCCCCACCGCCCCCATACTGCTCCCGACCTCCCGCAGTAACATACCATACTCTTGGCAAATTGTCAGCGGAACGAGTTGTAATATGGCTCCAATCACAGCAGGTTTTTGCTCCCCGAGTGTACGAAAGCCTGGTGGATATCCCGCTGTTGCACAAGATGCTGGAAAGACGATTGGACGGCCGTTCAGTAATAGAATTTGGACTCAAACGCTCGTTTTGGAAGGGTATGGTTGGGGATCTTGAGGCGAAGAAGATTGTGGAGTTGGTTTCTTGGTGTTACATTAATTCTGGCTAGTTCTTTAGTGATTTTGCAGTTAAAGATATGGGGTGAAGAGCTGATCCATGATTGGGGATAGGTGTCGTTATGCCGCGCATCCGTCCAAAGGAGAATGTACGTATTGAGTTTTCCCTCCGATATCGACGAAATATGCACTATTCTCGGACGTGAGTTGACCGAATTTTAGTATCTAACACACTTATTCGCTCACTATCGCATGGAACATGATATTCCCGACGACGTGGAAGTCCCTGAATCTGAACTGCGTGAACTAAGCGAAGCTATGATCATCTTGTATTTAAAACCCCAAGCTTCTTTCCCTCTTCGGGTGCTGTGTCAAGTAACCTTTGTGAGAAAAACTATCAGGTTTTCCCCAATATGTGCTCCTAGATATCGAGCCACCTTACCCACTCGTAGTGACCTTCATGCAAGGTGAGTAGGACATAGCCCTCTCTGGTGCATTAGCTAACTGAATATTATCACCAGTCGCAGTCAGCTTGGCTTCCGAGATCGCTGCAAGAAAGAACTATGGGATATAATAGCCAGGGAGGCGCCGTTCCTCTTCAACCAGCGTAGTCCAGTGCCTGAAAGCAGAGGAGAAGTTGGTGCAGAACAAAATGGTTCAAATAGATAGTTCTTACTAAGGGTGTTAAATATATCTGGCCTGGAAAAAGTTCTATATGAATATTAGGACCGGAGATATCAAACGCATAGAGTGGAGTTTAATTACTTACGATCAATAATTAAAGAGTCATTTCTAAACAAACACTCTCACTACCGAGATAGCTGGGACCAAAATGTGATACCCTTTCCGTGAAAATGAAGCTTGTCTAAATTTCTTTGACCACAGAAGATGATTCAAAGAACGCGTATTGGTATCGTAGCCAACCAAGTTCATCCACTTTTCCAATTTTGTTATCAGATTCTGAGTATCAGGGATCCCATCACCTAATTCTTCAGTGGCACAGAAGAATATACTGCTATTGAAACACGCGTGTCTAGAAGCAAATTTCTTGATATAAAAAGCGTCTTAGCGATCGCAGTATCTCTGCGGTACCAACAAATGTGAAGTGTTGGTGCACAATTGGACGGGTCAGTATTAAAGTAGTTAGAGTATTGTCACCGCAAACCCCATCAAAAAAAAATAATTCAGGATGTCATACTCAGGAAAAAGAAAACCAAAAAAATATAACTGTTTTCACTCTCTGTTACCCATGAAATTTGGCTCCCACTTATCATGAACTTTACCAGTGAAGACTACATTTATACCAGACCAGTAAACTATCATTCAAGACTTTCCTACCAACTAAATTGTGACTTTAGTATAAAACTCACCATTCAGCCTCCAGCATAGCCAGATCTGCGAGAGAATGAATGCCGAAGATGAGCAATATGTGATGATGTATTGCCATGTCTTCCCTACTTCTCCACTCATGTTAGGTTCCCTACTACAAGATAAATCAAAGGAATTGTATTTTCTTTCTGTATACACTGTCTTTTGATTATGCCTTAAAGAGGTATTTCTGGTCACTTGTGATTTTATTTCATCAAATTATTTCATCAAATACAAATTTTCACTTAATATTTAATACCTGCCAACAGTTTAGATTAGTAGTTTATAGGCATTTCAGTTTGTATAGTGCAGCACTTTGGTAGTTACTGTAACATATGTATACATTCCAGCAACATGATACTGATTACTCTTGTGTTTCCTTGTCATGTTAGTTTTATTTGTCCTTCTTTGTTTTGCCTTGAATTCATTTCTGGAATTACTTAGATTCCAGTAATTTGTTTTATAGCTTGTATTTCTTTATGTTTTTGTACCAGTGAGACATTGCATTAGGAATTCCAAGGGAAGGAATAGTTATATATACCAGTTATATGAGATGGACTTAGGTTGTGAATAGCCTTGTGCCTTCAGGATTCCAGTAGGATCACAGGATTCCGGGAGTATACACTCACTGATAATAACAGTAGTTGTGAGTTTTCAGAAGCCTCTACCTTGATGGAAGAAATCATGTATTTAAGATAGACTTCCTGACTAGCAAGAAACTCTAGACTTCAGATAGATACCTAGATCGAGAGAGTGCACGCTATATGTAACCAAATATTTAAAATCAGATCGGCTCACGGATGGCTTGTTCTGAAGCGACTGAATCAATGCACTTAACAGGCCATTAACATATTCTGCATACATGGGGGGCTTTGTGTCCAGATATCCCACCGAAACCTCGCGATAAATGAGACTTAGGTTGTGTCAAATTTGCCCCTTCAGAGGCATAATATATCAGATGATTCTTATCCCCGAGTTCCACATGTTCTGCTTGTCTGCATGGAGAAAATCATACTGGTAGACAACTTGTACTGTACAATATCAGCCCTTGACATAAGGCGATTAACAATTCAGCCCTTCGGATAGCTGCCTTACTTCGCCGGTATCTCCAATCGGAGCAAAGTGCATTTCCAGCAGACTAGTTCAAATGGGCTACATCCGTTCGCAACTTCCCTCTCTCCAACCAGACCCCGCCAAGACCGGAACGCCAACAGTCTCGTTCACCCCTCTCCATAGGACCATCGTTATCATCACCAATATGACCATCACTTATTCACGATAACATTCATTGATATTTCAACCTATTCATCTATCGATAAGATTTCAAACCCTTGTACAACGCTATCCGGAAAGTTCTCGGCCCCCCTTTGGGATTGTAATATATTCTTGGCAATAGCAAATGTACTATAATGTACTAGTACTATTGTGCTCGGCTAGACGATAGGATCAACCATCTTGACTGTTGGTTTCCCCGCATCTTTTCCGTATCTACTAAATTCCACTGCCTTAACCTTTCCATATCGACTGAATAATGGCTCCTCCACGTACTATAAGCTTCAAGCATGAATGTAACTGTGATATTATCTTTCTATCTGATCTATTGATAGCATGCCAGATCGGCTGCATGCGGTGCTGTCTGTACAAGGTGGACATATTAAGTGGTAATCTTGCTTGTAAAATATCAAACGTAAAGTAGGTGACAAAAAACTCGGGCCATTGGCTGTTTTACACCAAAAACAGCCATCTTTATGGGTGTGCCATACAAAAAGTACTTGACAATCATCTCTTGCTCACATTATTAGTGGTTTCTCAGCTCTCCTTTTCTTTTTACTTAATTTCTCTTATTGCAACTGTTCTCAACATGCCCTCTGGCTTAATTATCAAAAAGGAACAGCTCTAAATTTGTTGTGGTTGAGAAAACGGCTGGTGAAGATGGCCCATTTTTGGTGTAAAAAGGGCATTGGCTCGAGTTTTTTGTCCTAGTACTGTACTGGTACAAAACTATACTTCGATCATGACCGAAACCTCGCCACAGTACCAGGAAGGGGCCGAGAACTTTCCGGACAGCAGTGTACAGTAGGGAAATCCAAATTCCCCACTATCCCCACCATCAATCCCGGCCGACGCCCCTCGGACCACAGCACATACCAAAATAAGAAGTCGCTTCGCCAGAGTGATATTCCGTGACGGTTTTTTTCCACCCCCACGCGTCCGTATATGGCAATATCCAACTTCACCACCCGCCCAGTCAACAAAAGCAAAAATGATCTCCACAGCATCTCCGAATAACAACCTTTTTGAAGCTGGATAGGCGAACTCCTAAACTGTGCTTCTCCGAAAAAAAAAACGAACAGTTGGAACGTTAAGCGAAGACTGGCCAGAAACCGCGTTAACATGGTATCATACTAGAAGGAGCTTAACACAATCCAGCGAACTTCCAGCTCCAGCTCCACCTACAGAGCAGCTCCAATAGCGGGACACAATTCTGCAGATACCCGCTCCATAAGTTATCACATATAAAACCCCACGCCTGGAACGAGACTATGATACCTTAGCTAACGATCAAATTTGTCCAAACTCACCATGTGGTACCCATCTTCTACTTTTTCAACCCTGACCACCCTTGTACTTTTTTACACCCACCTCGGGAATGCCACTCCCACGCCCGCGCCTTCGCCAGTGGCAGGGGCTAGAGGGGAGTACATAGTAACGCTAAAGCAAACCGACCGTTTCGCCGCAGAAATGGTACCAGAGGGGTTGAAAGTGACCTTTAACATCGGAGACTTTAAAGGGTTTTGGGGGGTGTTTGGTGGCGCTACTGTCAAGAGTCTTAGGAAGAATCCTCAGGTATGTTTTCCTCCCCGTGCGGGAATGGCGGTTACTGATAAAGGGATAGGTTTTGGCAATTGAACCAGATTCCCCGGTCTACGCAGATGCCTTTTCTAGCCTACCCGCACCCGCGTTAAGCGCGCCCGGTAACTCAATCCCCTGCATCATACGGTCTCGCAAGGATCTCCCACCGTGCGCGTACTACGACAAATTACGGCTATGACTCCACTGCTGGCAGCGGAACATGGGTGTACCTTCTCGGCAAAGGTGTGCTAACCACACACACGGACCTCTCCCCGCGGGTGATATTCGGCTACAATTCAGTCGACACGATAAGTAGTGACCAGAGCGGCCACGGGACTGCCGTGGCAGGCGTGATCGCGGGGACTATTCACGGCGTAGCGGAAAAGACGTCTATCATCGCTGTGAAGGTTCTTGATGCAAATGGGAGTGGGGCTACCAGTGGTGTTATTGCTTGCACGAATTGGTCGGTGAATGATATTGTCAGTAAAGGACGGGTTGGAGAAGCTACTATCGTCATGCCACTTGGAGGCCCATGTTCCGCCGCTATGAGTAATGCAGTCGAACAAGCTGTGCAAATAGTGCACCGGTGTTTACCACTGCTGGTCCCAGCAACGTACTCCCCCCATTCCATCTTTCTAGGCCGCAGAAACTAATTTCCTCAAAGACAGACGCAAGCAACACCTCCCCCCGCACCCGCCCCCAACGCAATAGTCCTCGCCTCTTTAGCATCTACATCCGACATCCGCTCCTCATTCTCAAACTACGGTCCGGCAGTCGGCTTCTTCGCCCCGGGAGAGAACGTACTAACCTGCTGGATCGGAAGTGATACCGCTACCAACACACTCTCGGGAACGACATTCTCCATGACATACGGCGCAGGCGTAGGCGTGCACCTTATGGCTTTGCAGAACTTTGCTAGTCCTGTTGCGCTAGCTGCGCGCATGAATGATTACCGGGTTGCCGCCGGGGACGGCGAATAAGATTGTTCATAATGGGAGTGGGCTGTAAAGGAGGTGGCTTTTGTGCGGGAATTGTTTGGGCGAGTGAGATGATGTGATTTTGTTGTATTGGAGTGGAGTCTTGCGTATACTGTCTGGTCGGTTTGGAGCTTTTATATGTTCTGTTTGTGGAATCTCCTGGCGTAATCCTTCGCACCGGGAAGGATTGCAGGAAGATGGTTTGTGCAAATCATGTCATGTCATCCAGGTGGCAACTATAGCCATATATATCCTAACAGTTTGTAAAATCGCTCTATAGATAACTAGGGGTGATATTCACAAGATCTCTCCCAGCTCTTTTGTTAACATGGTGTTCAGAAATTGTGAACGTGGGTTATTATTGACTTCTAGTGGAAACACGCAATTCGAGTATGATATTGCCAATCGATACCATATCTTACTTGTATGGACTTTTTATGGTTACTAAAGCTTTTCCGTCCCCTCTAGCTGGGTAAATCTTTTTAACTCGAACTAGTCGTTGAGCTAACTGGCTAATTTACGGGGTACAAAATGGTAATTATTATTTGAAAAAATAAAAATAAAAATAAACTCATAGAAACATTCGTCGTGAAAATATCCTAGAAAAAAAAGCCAAAGCTGGATGTTAGTTGATAAAGTGTCCGTCCGGTCATAAAAATGCTGAGAAATGACGTTTTACGCCCAAATTCGAGGATTCTGGGACTCCCTTATTCCCGGATACTGTACTGCATTTTGCGGGCTGGCGGGCGGATACCGCAGTATTCCAGTAAAGTGGCACAAAAAGCCACTAGAACTGTGGGCATCAGCCAGCATCACTTGCTAATGATATGGTATCCCTAAATCCTCCTCAGCCCCTTCTCTCCCGCCACCGCCGCCGCCGCTGCAGCCTCAATACCATACACCCTTGCGGCCGCCCCCCATCAGACATCCTCCTTCTCTCCCTCATTCAAACCACGCAATATTCCCTCCGTAACATCCACCCATAATCCCCACGCGTACTCTTTCGGTCCGTTGACTGTGCAGACCGGCCAATCGCTGCCCCAGATCACCCTTTTCGCACCAAAGGGTTCGAATACGGTGTTTGTCCAGTGCGTGATGTACTTTATTGCATTTCCGACTATTTCCTCGCGCGGTGTGGAAGTTGTGGGGGAGAGGAGGGAGGGAGGGAGCTCGGAGAAGCAGCCGGAGAGTTTGATGTATGTGTTTGGAAGGATAGCGATTGAAGCTAGATATGCTTTCCATGAGAGGAAGGTTTGGTTGGTGGGAACTTGATGAGGAGGGATGTGGAGATCAGGTTTTGCCAAGGGTCTTTTCGCTACTGTGTTCGATATTTTATTTTGGTGATTGTGAGGGGATACCTACTAATGATGACTCGAAGTTTCTTATCCGGGGAACCCCATCGTCGGCTTTCCGTAGCGTCTCCAATGCTTCCCCAGTTGCCAGACACCCATGCTTCGAGTGTCGACCATCAATTCAAATATGTACCCCTCCTCTCCCATTAATTTCAATCCCTCGATAAACTCCTTCTTCAAACCAGTCCCAGGCTCGCAGAATTGAAGGATGTAGCGAAACCCTTTTAATAGCTTTATCTTCCCTCCCCCTTCTTCGGCAATTCCACGGATAGCATCAAGATATCTTCCCATGACCGCCCTTCCGGAAGGAATTGGCGCCCACGGAACAATACCCAATACCGAGCCTGCGACATCTTGATATCGTGGGTCCTTGCCCATACCAGCGTTATACACAAACGCGAACTCTTCGAGCGGGGACTTCCACCCCGAGTCATCGTTTAGATGGCACTTCCGGTCCGTCTCCACAAACACAAACCCAAGCGTCGCTCGGGATTTCCCGCCAATTCGCACACTGTTAAGATACCCGTGGACAGCATGCTGGGTATTCAAAGGATTACCTGGCGTCATCCAATTGAGCAACGGCAAATGCTCATCGCGGAAAAGGTGTATATGGGAATCAATAAGAAATTTGCGGGATGTTAGTCAGGGATGATGTCATTGCTGCCTCTGTCAAACTTTGTGGGGCGGGTTCTTGTAACTGCACTTCAGAGTTGTCTTATGGTCAACCGAGACCACTATAACCAAAGCGTTTCGACTCTGTAGAAGTTTCACTATTGTAGAAGCTTCACTATGGGACGTGATCGCTTTTCCGTGTGATAATAACAGCCCCCAAGACTATTGTACGCCTGCGCCTTGACCGCCACCCCGTATTATATGCACCCCATCATGGGCTCCCCACTTCTTGCCCTGTTGCGATTTAGCCGCCAAGTACACACGGTAAATCATTAACACGAAACCCCGTCGAGAACCCTGCTCACTGGGAGTTTTTGTGGAGAAGTGGAGAGCGCGGTGTAGTCTTCTTAAGGTGGCATTTGGATAAGCTGACGCGGTTAGAATGTCGCTTATGGAGTTGTAAGATACGGTATGAATTTTGTAAATCAAGCCTTTGCCTCCTTCTTGCCAAAATCTCAAGGCGATAATGCCTCAGACGGATAGGTGCAGATACGCTCATCTTATTCAGATTGCATATGAGTAGAGGTTGATCTAATGGAATGTAGAGCCCACATACGGTATCTGTCAAACTTTTCACAGTAGCCAGTGGCTCCATGAAAATCCTCCGGAGACGCCGGACTTTGTATTTGACCCTATTTATATTTTTTGTTTTTTTTCAGCCAACGACCAATCCAACCACTCTACCATTGTTCGGTTAATTTCCGATTGCAATAGTTAGAGAAACAAAAAAATCTCCAGTCCAAACAATTCTGATCGCATATAAACACGGTTTGTTTGGTGAAGTGGTTGCATTTTGATTATTTTTTTAGGCACGGCATGATGGCGAGGGGTCGTTTTGCGGCTGCCCCGCACGGTCTCGAACGCTCACCTTTAGCGCTCCGGCGCTGCCACTACAACTACACAACAGAAAATCAAGCTCTGGCAGGTAAGTACTTTAGAGGAGAAGATGTGTTCTTCGAGAAGCCACTGGCTACTCGGTGATCTCTCTTGTGGCCCTCTGGAGCTAAAATTATCCCCGGAGGCCATCTCAGTTGAGGTTTGCAGGGAGCTTCCCGAGATGCAAGCTGCCGCTATCCTCACAATTGACCCGTTGAGGGTTGCGTCCGGACTGAACACCGATGAAGAGGAGAATTGGATAATCCGAAGAGACTTTTTTTGTTTTTCCGAATGTTTTCCTGGTGCAAGTTTGAGTGAAGAAAAGCATCTCCTCAATGTTCTGTACTCGTACAGTACTTCTAGTGGAATACGATGGAGTATCAAGATGTACAGTACAGTACGCAGGTAGCTGTATATGGGATACTGGCATACGTCATTACATCTGATGGACCTCAAACAACTCCAATTAACTTCCCGTTTTATTCTTCTCTTCTCTTTCCTATCTCTTTCATTACCTTTACCAGATTCACTACAAATTACACTCCAACTCGGAAAAATCATCTCATGCATCTGGAACATGAATCGAGTCTTCTTTGATATCGGTAGGGCATATGTGTGATAGCCGGGGTTTCGAAGCACCCTCTTAAAAATTCGTCGAATTGTCTCTGCATAGAACCTATCATGGCGTCTTTTATCACATGGGCAATAGGTACCGGTATGATGTGATTGTCAGGTATCATATCTAAGATCGCCGGTCGTATGACCCCAAAGCCAACCTTCTTTTCCTAACCCTATTCTAGTGAATATCTATGCTAGAGAAGGAGAAAAAGGCTTGATTCCCTAGCAAACATGCATGAGTGGGTAATTATAGGAAAATAAAAGGCTCAGAGTCGATCTGCAAACGACGATTTACGGAAAAATTGGAGAAACGTATCCTTGAACTTGTCTTAGAATTGACAGACGCCGGAAACTTCAAGATACTGTACAGTTATGAGTGATAAACAGCTCAGAACTACCTCTGATTACGGCAAGGCAATTGGATGAGGTGTGCCGAATAAAAAAATAAAAAAAAGATTTTCGCAACTCGGGCGCTGGCCCCAGTGGCATCATTTGACCAATCTGTATCCTTAAAAATGCTTTGTATATCTAAGTGCATAGCTTTATAGCACCAAACAGCACAGAAGTAATTGGAAATGTGTGAAATAGGTTTCAAAATAAATCTTGAAATAATCACATGTGCTAGTATTGTAACTTACTTTATTCTTCTATTATTAATTTTCTTTAATCCTTTAAGTTAGATGACATTTCAAAAAAATCATCATGGGTGTCCTGGTACATAAACTCAGCCAAAGATGGAGAAGTGTACTTGAGCACCGTACTTGTAAGTCGGCTCTTTTTTTTGTCTGTAGAAAGCTTCCCTAGAATATTACTTGCTTCTGATTATTACTCTTACTTGGAGGGGTCATTAAAAAGCGGAAAACATAACCCTTGTCTCCATAAAGATTTGTATGGGATCCGGAGGGATAGTTTTCCATTATTTAGTGTACCCCCCAAGTACTATTAATATTTTTATTATGACCATTTTTTCCATGATGTCTACTAATAAAGTTTCACCACTGGGATGGCAATTGTGTATATATACCAGTAGTCTAATACTTCTTTTGGTTAACTATCTAGAGAATACCTCCTCTCTAGTAGATAGGCTTGTTCAATGAGCACAAATTTCGAGGCTTGAGAGTTATGGATGCACAGCCTTTTCTCGACCTTTTTCGACTTTTCTCATATTTTTTGTTATTCGGCACACCTATTTTCTATTCGGCACACCTCATCCAATTGCCTTGCCGTATCTGATGCTGGAATTTGAACAAAGTAAGAATGTGGAGTCGAGAGAAGAACCATGGAAGCTAATAAGAATAGACTTGCCTAACCCACATTGTACCGCGGAAAAACACTCAATCCGACGTCGACGTCGAGTGACATGGGAATGTCTCGGTAACATGACCGATCCTCCCCTTCAAGTGCTGTGTGTGGGAAGTTCTAACTTCCTCAATCACCGAGATTGATCCGGAGCGCAACCTGCTGGCCAGTTAGAGTGGGTCTTATCTTCTTCGATCCATCGTTGATTCTCCGGACCCTCCGCCCACTTGGTCTTTGAGATATAAGCCTGGTCGATAAGTGCTTGCACAATTGGAGTAGTTTTCTCTTGATCACTACTCATAAGCTTGCGTTGATAATCAACTATAAGCTAAGATCGGTTGTTAGCAAATAACACAACACCATCTGAATACGATCCCGAATGGAATAACTCGCTGTGTATTGATGTTAGTACAAGGCAGGATCGCGGGGTATTAGGTACGAATACCGAGATAGAGGGTGTACTTTTTACTTACTATTCCAGTTGTAGCGACATGAGAAAGATAGTCCCTGTGCCATTCTTCCATGGCAAACTTAGTGATGGGAGGCAACTCCCCGTCTTTGCTTAGACGATGTCCGGGAATGGGAGTCTGCAGATCGTAAGCCTGACGGAGTTCGATAAACGCCTGACGAGCCTCTGAAAATGGGATCTTGGAGGCTAGAATTTCCGCATCTCTGATAGATTCTGAGGTTAATGTGCACCGCCGCGGGTGAATCAGGTCGACAAAACTGGTGAAACAGACAAAGTCATGAACTTCTGCTGCGGCTTGGCGAATGCTGTCTGTCATAGATTTCTGGGGCTTCCCAAGGCGCATTTGGATGCCTTGAAGTTTATCGTAGAGGTCGTTCTTTAAGGAGCCTAATCTTTTGAACCGCGTAAGGATGTTATGGATATTGGCTATCAGTTGGAGATCCTTGACGGCATCCAACTTGAGTATTCTATCGTCATCTAGAGAGATGGCATTAAGTGAGTGTTGAGCCCACTCAACACTTTCAACCATCCTAATGCTGGGGTTTCTATGAATAGCGATTGCAAACATCAGATTTCCAGGGTTCAAGGCAGTGGATTCCATTACATGGCCAAGCATTATTCCGACCCGGAACATTGTCTCGCGGCGGACTCTGATATCCTTATCTGGGCAATCGTTTTAGCTAGCCATCACCACGAATTCATTTTATCAGTGGAGAGAGCATACCAGTGAGCATTTTATCTGAGCAAATATAGTGTATTATTTGAGTAGAAGTCAGCTGTCCATCTAATACTAATATTTGTAAACCAACAGATCAATGCGTGGATGAGGCTGTCGAAGAAAGTACAACAGGCTGGAGTTGGATGTCGAGAAGAGAAAGGTATTGGTACAGGGTCCGCACTTTGAAAGGATATGGATTCGGGAGGTTTGTGGTGGTAACATCCTGCAACTAGGTTTAGGTCTTGTGGTTTTTGTTGAGACCGGTGAGGACGGTTTCTTTTATCTGTACATTTCGTGGGGGATGGTGTGGCGACTTCGCAGGACCTGTTTGGATTTATTGGACCTTCGTATCTTGGGAAATATCAGTAGAGGAATTTGTTGTGATCGTCCAGTGGCTAATGCGTTCGGTAACAGTGAGGAAAAAGGGAGTGAACAGAACCGGTTGAGATAAAAATATTTGCTCGCCAACCTATAGTTGTCGAGGGGGTGGTGTTGCTTAACTGAAACGAAACATCTATGACTATATTCAGTAAAATAACTAGTGCCAAGCATTTCCCAAATAGGAAATACAAGAGGGTACGAAACGTCACAAAGTAACCCATGAACAGGGCCTTATCTAACCCTCCTCTACACCGGTATGATACAGGATGAGGTAATGATACTCTGTACTGTGGAGGATGATTTGTGTCATAACGTATTGGACCGGGAAGTGGACCAGACCGTGTAATGAATCAGCCAAAACCCACCAAAAAAATCCAAAATCTGGAAATCTCAATTGGCATCCAACAATCGAAAGAGAAAATTTTGAAGTATAGTTGATATTCTTGATAGTGCAGTATCTTAAATCCGCTTTTGTCTGATCAAAATTCGGACATTTGATTCTTTCGATAAATTCGCAGTGAGAATTTGGTCAAAATTTACATACAAGGTGATTCGCTTCTGCGTCTGATCCACTTCCCAGTCCAATACGTTACTAGCTATAGAGTTGAGTGGTATTCAATGTTGTAGCTAGGTTTTAGTCGCTGTGACATTTGTTTCTTAGCTAGTCTGTTTTTCTTGTTCGGGCGTGTGGCACGTGTGACCTTTTGGGCCACCTGGGAATTCACTGTGGCGGTTGCGAACGATCCCTCTACAACCACCAACCAACAGTGAACCGAGCATCAGACACACAACAACCCAGGACGGAAACACCACAACGAACATCCGAAAAGCAACAACCGAAGACAGAGAGACATCGAGGAGTGCAACAGAACAGCCACCGCAGAGAATTCGAGAGTTTGGTTTCTTTTCTTTTCTTTCTTTTTGTCTTTGAGTTGTACAGAAAATAGTTTGAGCCAGAGAAGTATTCCCAGGTAGTGGGAGTTTAAGTTCCTGTGTCTGGCTTGCTTTGATACTTTGTGACCTGTGTAGAAAGTGACCGAGCTTCGTGCCAACCCTCAGCCTTTCCCGATATTGTTATAAGTTTCGATTGTGGAAGGGCAGACTAGGTGAAGCAGGAACGAATGTGGAGTCAAGGAGGAAATAACAATGTATTCTTCGGATTCGTATCTGGCTTGCTCTTCCTTTCTATCTACTGTAGAACGGAGGGTTTATATAGACAATTCAAAGACCTGCCCAACTTCCATACTCGTGGGAACCAGTCCGGTGATCCTCATACAACAAAGGAGTTCCGGTCCCCTTTGCGCCCAGTATTCCGATCCATCCTGTGCTCTGCTCTCCGCTGACCTCCGGCCATCCATGCGAATACTCAGCAGGTATACCCATTCCTCCTACATGATTGATAACAAGTGACAAAGAAAGTTACTAATGAGTGACAAAGTAAATATGAAAAGGTATCATACCAAGGAAATATTCTGTACTCGAGTAGTGCGGAGTGATCGCCAGTGATTTTTCAACAATCATGTGGGTAGCACATTCGGAGTGGCCATTGCGACCGGAGAAGCTATGTTAAGCCTTAGGGGTCGAAATAGGATCTCAAGATCTGAATAGTTGCAATGTTCCTTCAATACGAACCATATTGAAATGTGGGCTTGGACTGGTCACTATCGATTCATCATCTTCCACAGTCCATCTTGTCCATTTTACTCTACAGGAGTAATCCTATGCTTTTCCCAAGTCCCCATTCGGTGATTGCGGAGGTTTGCTTAACTTATCTCAACCTTTTGTGTATCAGGGACCTTTTGCCCACCCTTGCTTCACCTCCGCCAACAACACCCTTTCTTGATATGCTTTGTTTTACTGGGGAGCACATGCTCGAAGAGAAACTAGTGAAAATGTAATATCACTTGCACTAAAGCTACACTTTGCACTAACACTATGAGAAGATTTTTCAACCTACACCAAGTTCTGTACTGAAGAAGTCAGGTCTGTTTTCTGAATCACAAGCAACAAACAAACAAAAATGGACACGGTAAAAGGATTGCTTAAGGTGAAAGGAAAAACCACAAGTCAAAGATCAATCCCGGAGAAAAACCAAATCCCCACGGACAAAATCCGAAACCACAACAAAAAGAAACCAAAAAAAAAACAAATCCAACAAAAGAAAAGTCCAACCTATCCTGGTTGTCCGACTAGCTATGCTGAATTCCTCAAAATAATTATCCCTTTTTTGTTCATGTCCTCTTTTTCTCCTTTATATAGACCTCTCTCCTTATGCTGCATAAACAAACAAACCAACAAATAAACTAACAAACTATGATGTATCCAAGGGTCTATGTACAAATAGTCACGTAATCTCCGATTTCTAACAAAGTTTCGCCATGAATCATCGTAGTGTGGGAGGCCTCTCGTGTAAGGTGTTGAGGGGGTAGTCCCCCTTGATTATTGCTAAAGGATAACTGTGCCAAGGTTCCTGCAGATTATGTAACTGCATGCATTTACAAATCTTGTAGCACCTCTACGAGGTGCCCGACAGCCCAATGTCACATTTTGTAAACAGAGAAACTTTAAAATACATTTTGTCAATGATAGTTGACTGTCACCACTTCAGATCTTTTTCGCTGTTTTACATATTGCTTTAACTCTTGTAGAATAGGTTTCTATTTTTTTTTGCAATCCCAGATTGCCTCCTTTTTCAACCTTTCAAGCTGCCACTCAGCCTGCTCAACCTTCTTCTGTGTATCTTCTTTGATCTTTTTATGAACAATTGCTCTCGCCTGGTGAGCATAAATAACCCCCCTTTTCTGGACAGACTGCTGGCTTCAGTTTTGGCGTATAGTGCAGGCTTGTTCAGTGGCATATGTGGTTGCAAGATCTTTGTAGGCTTGAGCTCCAGCATTTGCCTGGGCAAGGCTCCCCTTTATAAATTGTGCTAGGTTTGCCCGAAATATAGGAGAAGTTGTATTTTGGCTGTCAAGATAGTGTGAATAGTGTTCCAGTGCCTTGACTGTATGAGGAGTAGTAGGAGGCACAGAATTTGAGTCTGCTGGGATTGGGATAGGTGTAACAGGTCGATCATTGTGAGAAAAATCAGATGTTTGAAGCCGCAAGAGCACAATATTGGGATTATATGGAACCAAGCCAGTTCTCCAAAAGGCAGAAAGAATTGTAGCTTACTTGAATGCTAGTTTACAAATTGATGTAATGGCAGACAGGAACTCAATTTTGTTGAAGTCAGAGCAACCTGTATGTATTGCTTGATCAATGGCTTTAGCATAATACTACTTCAGTGGCTGGAATATGACCACATCCAAAGGCTGAAGTAAATGTATAGTGTGCAGGGGGAGGCAAAATGGGACAATCTTTTCTTCATCACAATAGGTGATGAATTCTTGTGTGCAATGTGATCCATGTCCATCGAGAAGGAGACGCCTATAAGCTCCAATTTGTTAGGATTGCCTATTAGATCACTACTATTATATAACTGTACAACAGGCAATGATATGATCAGGTTATTGTAGGTTCTTCTAAATGGGAAATAAATACTCAGAGTCATATTTATTAATTCCTACTCAACCTTCCTAAGGCTAAGTTCTTATATTTGTTCTTATTCTTACTTAGTCTTCCTAAGACTAAGTTCTTTCATTCACTTCTCCCTTATCCTATATGGAAGATATCTTCAGGCTTCTTTAGTTAAAGAGAGTAAAGGTATTTTATATTCATAAAGTCATAAAGTTATATCTTAAGAAATAACTTAGGTGGTTGTGTGAAGAACTAACTACCTTGTCATATCCTCCTCCTTATATAGTCCTCCCCATAACCCTCTTATTAATCTATAATTTCTTATGAGTCACAATTGTGACTCATATACTTTGCATAACATAATAGTCACATGACCTCAAGTAGGTCATGTGCGAAACTCACATGACTTTAACTAAATCATGTGCTAAAACAACTTATAACTTAAAGAAAGTATTATGCAATCAAATCAAATATAACAACTATGACTCACAAGTGTGAGTCATGTGTAAAACTCACCTGACCTAATTGGTCATGTGTGCGAAACCATTACAAACCTATGACCTCATAACTATGAGTCATGTAAAAACCCTTTTCCATGCTAGGTTTCTAATACAGTTTGCCTTGGTGCAGAAAACTGATTAAAATAGTGCAGCCAGTCCACAGTAATCACATCATTTGAGTAGACACTTTCAGAAACAACTATCAAAACATCACTCTCAAGATTTGTCTTAGTTACCCAGTCCTCCATATGTAAACTTCCAGCGAGAATGAGCATAGGGAGAAGCACATATCCATCACTGCTTATTATCTTGCAGGATGTTACCAGCTCCCTATTCGTAGAACTCCCAAGATAGAACTGACAGTCCAGATCTAGGGTGATGATCCACTGGTCTTTTCCTACTCCAACGTAAAACCCTGTTTCATCAAAATTATATATATCTCCTGCAGATATGCCCTTCTCATGCACTATCATACAATATTGTTCAAACCAGTCAAGCAACTCAGTGGGATTATGTACATTCTTATAGTCTTGATCCAGGGTCTTCTGTTTCTGGATATAGAATTCTGGGTATCATTTGAGAAAGTGTCAACTCCATGTAGGACTGACAGTTGGTGGGGGGCCAGGTAACTGATCTATACCATGATTTCTTTTCAGAATCTCATTTGCGCAAACTGTGATCATTGGCAGTCTGGTAGATGTTCCTATTACATCTAACCATTTAAGATACATATAGATAGCAAGCTCTTCAGCCTTAGTAACATTTCTGTTTACTGCCAACTTCTCTACCTGACTTCAACATCCTTTCCACCTCCATCACAGACGGCTCTCAGGCACTTGAAATTCCTGTGCAGTTTGTGTAATATTCAGTTGTTCACTTTCCTGTAGCTTATCACAGACATATATGATCCTACTCTCTATATCAGTATAGCTTTCAGACATGTTTGGCTTGTTTTGTGGTAGATACAGTGTTTGAAAATAGTTGTGTTTGTAAAATCTGACGTTGGGCTGAATCTGACGTTGGGCTGTCAGGCACCTCATAGAGGTGCTGCAAGATTTGTAAATGCGCACAGTTACATAATTGGTAGGAACCTTGGCACGGTTATAGGGGGCTATAAATACAAGCCCGGGACCTACTGTCCACATCACAAATTTAAGCCCACGCAATGTGTCGTAATATACTCCTAGGCCATCCATGAGTCTGACAGTAGATTAACTCAACCAAGGTTTCATCATGAATGATCATAGGGATTGCGTAAGGATTACGAAAAAAACAGCTACATTATGGCAAAAAATAAGGAGCCAGACTTTATCCCCAACAGTACTGTGCTTAGCAAAACTTCAGTGTTCTGACGTGTTGCAACATACATAATTCACCACAAAATAAACACAATTCATGTTCCAACAGTCATAGCAAAACCTCCCTAATGCATTGCAGTCAACTGTCAGTTTGTCATGGCCCGTAAACTACGATGTCCAATCACATCCCGTGGATTTTAAGTTGAGATTCCATCACCGGCAGAACTAATAATGCATATATTCCCCTTTACCATCAACATGAAATTATACAATGCTTAGTTGACAGCAGGGAAATGTCCCTGCTGTCGAATTTCTGCCCCCACTACAATGCGAAGTCGTTCCATACTTAATGGAAGCTGTGTTTCTGGGTTTCGCCCATTGGGAGTTCTGCCACCAAAAAGCTCATCAATTGTAATCCATGGATCAGACTTAGGCTGAACAGGAAGAGGGAAGATTGGCTACAAGATGAGAAGGTTGGTTAGTAGGATGTAAGAAAGATAGAGGAGTGTACGATAGGGAAGGGAGGAGCATGCATATGAAGATATCACCAGTACGCGACCAGCCACATATCGGCAGAAGGTCAGGGTGGCCTTAATCCGGTCATGCATATTTGGTGCAAACATTTTGAACAAGATAACGATCTTGACGGCCCCTGCACTCCCTGCCTGCCACAATTGGCGGTCACACAGTAATTGTGCCTGTGATTCACTCCATCCGGACTCGAGGACTACCGTTGGAAATGCCCTCCTTATCCCATTAATACATGGGCTGTAGGCAAGGTCTAGGGTTTTTGACGAGTCCGCGAATGCACCAAGAAAGTGATCATGAGCTATCCAATTATCAGAATAGGGTAGGGAGGTTTATAGGGCAAATGGACATACTAATGAGGGCATCCATTATCGTTCTGACAGCTGTCGGGGTGAGGAGATGGTAGTACATCCACAAGTTGAATTCCTTCCTCATCCAACTAACCGCACTTTCATGAAGGGCGGTTGGCATTACTACCCTAAGGTAGCTATCGGCGGCTGAGAAGTGGATTCTAGTAATAGTTAGAATCTCCTTCATTGTACCAGGCCTATACTCACCTCAAGCCAAGGTATCGGTATTATCTTTCGGATGTAGAAGGTTTTCGAGGATTTCAGAGGACACCGTGGGATCAAGTTTTGTGAACACAAGAAACTCGCAGTTGCGAGTTTCAAGTGCCTCCTTGATTCTTCTGAGGATTTGTGCAGCCATGGTAAGGTAGTGTTGCTCTTGCAGTTGAACAAATGGGTTATAGACAGAGCTTGTGTGGTTTATGAAGATTTCTCTACGGTACACATAAGCAGTGATCCCAAGCGGCCAGTCCGGCCATAGTTTTGAAAAGCCTGGGTCAGTCCGGCCAAAATTGTTCGCAGCCACCAAAACCCGGCGGTGCCAAGGCAACCGCCGGGTCGAATCTTGTAGCAACCCAAGTCAAAGCCATCAAATGCCCAGGCAAAGCCGCCAGATGCCCAGGCAAAGCTGCCAGATGCTCAGGCAAAGCCCCCAGATGCCCAGGCAAAGCCGTCAGATGTCTTGGCAAAACCGCCAGATGCCCAGGCCAGGCCGGGCTTTGGTTTTGAAAAGCCGCTTTCCCGCAGTCCGGCCGTTCCCAAAGCCGGACGGACTGGCCGCTTGGGATCACTGCACATAAGTAGTCTGTGACTGCTGCAATAGTTCTCCAATAGACCTAACCCCTACTAGGTGTATGACGTAGTAATGTTGTTGATGGGTGAGTATCCCACTCCTTCTACACCAGCACACAAGTAGTGGAAGTGGAATTAACCGAATTCTATCTACTATCGAGAGCGCTCCCGAGGGTCCAGTCCGCATATTCGACTGCCGCCACTTAAGGCCGCAGTAGGGCCCTTGCCCCCTGAACACCAGAGCGTGTGCAGGCACAAACCCTCCTTTCGACACTTCAACGGCTTGGCGAGGATAGTGGAGTACTTGTACAGGACAAGGGAGAGGTTGTGCTGCGAATTGTGCTTGACGATTTTTTGCATTATTCGGATGAATGTAACTGCTGTGAAGGATTTGCGCCAGGAGAAGTCGGTTATGGCATCCGGTGGGTGGGATGGTGGGGCACTGAACAGTGGGGGCAAATCAAGGGAGATGATGGAGGTGGGCTCAGCCAAACATGTGCAAAATTACACCTTTAGTCAGCATCTTTTCCCTTATAGTGAGACCAATTTGTATGTGGGCAGGGGGGTAAAATCTAAAAATTCTTTACAGATTCATTATAGAATGTTCTCCAGTATGCATTTCGTTATAACAAGGAAATTTGTACGGGGAATTTGAGCTCCAAAGGCGGGTTTTGTAATAGCGAATTTTTTTCAGTACAAAGAGGTCCATTATAACGAGGTGCGACTGTAACGCATGTGATCAGCATGTCTCTAAGGCTGTTTGTTCTCAGATGCGGGATTTCAAGCCACCACGTTGAGCTAGTGCTGCCGCTGGTTCGTAAATTTCTCGAAAGCTTAGCATAACAACATTTTCGTCCGAACTTTTCCCCTTCAGAGCTTAACCTACCGTACACTCAAAGAAGAAGAAAAAACTGATATCATGTCAGTTCAATCCACTTCTGGAGTTTTGCCGTCTGACAAGTGGCAAAGTTGGGGTTTCTCACTTAAACCCTGGCCCTATGTCTCACCTGCAAGCGTTGCTCTCTCCCATGTTTTGGTCCCCACACCCGAAAACCGAGAGCACTCGAGTACGGTAATCCATTGTTTAACAAGACAGTACTACGGTATAGAGGCATCCTATATACCCCGCAGTCAGTGCGAGTATTAGCGCGTGATAGTGGAAGAAATATGTCCCGTGGATCATTGTTCAACCAAGATATTGGAATGATGGGCCCCCGCTCGAAAGGATCGTTTAAATCGGATCACCGGTTGAGGTTTTAGGAACCTGGATCTGGTGATATTCTAATTCCCTGGTTTCCCCTATCCATCAACAACGGACGATGTTTGGGCTAATTTGCCAGCCTATTGTAGAGCCTGGTTTTGCTGCAACGAGACATATGGCACAAGAAGTGGACCGTATTAAGCACGATGCCAAGATTATCCGGAGCCTCCTCCCTTACTACATTCGGCAGGGTCTAAACTTACTTTTCCCATCAAATGCTTCTTCAGTACTGCATAAAATACCCGGCAGGGTACAAGATAATACTGCTAGAAACCGGACAAATCACCGGATCCATTCCTCTATAGAGTTTCCTCATCGAAACACTCGGGTAGGGTATGATAGAAGCAGTTGAATACTGTACAGTACGCTCATTAGCAAATCATACCTGGTGTACGAATTTCGAGACAATTACAACCTAGTAATGCCCTAGTAAAAGCCCAGGTTTCTATTCTCACCATGTCTTCTTACAACGTGATCGCTTAATGTGAAGAACATTCACATCCATACTTGGTCGACGTAGTAATGAGATCCGAACTCCTCATCAAGCTAGAGTCTAACATTGTCTCAGAAGTTCAAAAGCTCTTGGCAACTCCATGCCCGTTTACCATTTTTTTGTGGGGAAAGGGAGAGGGTTTGACACTATCTAGCGTAACATGGGGACTCTCGGGAGTCCTCACAACAAAGTTCACAACCAAGTTCACAACCCTATCTTTCTTCGCCCCCTTCAATCCCTTACTTGTGCGGAGAACAACCCACTTTTGCCTCCGGAATCTCCCAAAATGCGACGACCGATGTGTTACACATGTCCGCTCTCGGATTCAACGAGTATCGGGCAATGATTTCCGCCATATTGCCCGTGACGGCAGATATCTTGCAGCGCGTCACAAGGTCTATGACAAGAATAGTGAAACAAGACAGACATTGCAACCATTCTGCTGGGTTGACTATAAAGATCCGCTTTCTCCCTCTCTCCCTCTTGCCACTCTATCCCACTCTCCCATAAAAAAGAGAGACAGAAGGAAGACTCTCCGACACGAAAAGAAGCAAGATGGCAAAGTTCTTTCGCAAACGTTCCGGATTGCGCGCTCGCGATGACCAGGTCACGAATGCATCTGATCTGACATTGCGGCAGTCGTTGTTGCCTTTAGCTTTGGTTACAATTTTGTTCTTCCTTTGGGTAGATGCCTCAACTTTGGTATTATCATCTGAGTTATTAACGTGGTTGGATAGGGTTTCGCCTACGGTCTTTTGGATGTTCTCAACAAGCACTTTCAGACTACGTTGAATATTTCACGGTCACGGTCATCGGGACTCCAGGCTGCGTACTTTGGGTGAGTGGCTGTTTCTCTCCTCCTAACGTGAAGTGATCCGGTAAGACAATCGAATACTAATTCTTCGCAACAGGGCTTACCCCATCGCATCGTTAACATATGCCGGTATTGTTCTGAGGAAGTTTTCATATAAAGCAACATTCATGCTCGGCTTGACTCTGTATGGAATCGGCGCTTTATTGTTCTGGCCAGCAGCGCTAAAGCGATCCTTCGGAGTGAGTTTCCTACCCTTCCGAGCCGCTCATGCACTTGTTAGAGAAAAGGCTAATCGCAGTAATGGCTGATAGGGCTTTTGTGGTGCAACATTCATCATCGGATCCGGGCTTGGTACGCTCGAGACTGCCGCCAACCCATATTTGGCGGGTAAGAAATTGATCCCCTCCTCCGCAGATTAATCCGGATAAACATACTAAGTAACTATTATTATTATTGTTTCAGTATGCGGTCCACCAAAGTACTCCGAGATGCGCCTCAACTTTGCCCAAGCCGTGCAGGCAATTGGAACCGTGGTCGGGCCCGTCCTGGCCTCGCATGTCTTCTTCAAGAACGTCAATGATAATTCCCTGGAATCTGTACAATGGGTGTATCTTGGCATCGCGATCTTCGTCTTCCTCCTCGCAGGTGTATTCTACATTGCCAACATCCCCGAAGTCACGGACGCCGACATGGAGCGCCAAATGGAAGTTAGGGGCGGAGTCTTCACGGAGAGCGAGAGTAAGCCACTGAAGAGCCAATACCACCTCTGGTGGGCCGCTTTCGCCCAATTCTGCTACGTCGGAAGTCAAGGTAATCCCCACTCCATCCCATTTCGACCCTCCCCTCCAACATGCCACTGACAAACCCAATCAAAAAAAAAACAGTCGCCGTCGCCGGATACTTTGTAAACTACGTCACCGAAACCCGCGCCCACACGACCAGCGCACAAGGCGCCAACTTCCTCGCCGGTGCGCAAGGATGTTTCGCCCTCGGCCGCTTCCTAGGAACCTTCTTCATGAAATTCGCCAAGCCGCGCTGGGTCTTCCTAACCTTCTTCACGGGCGTAATCATCTTCCAAGCGGCGGCCGTGGGCGCGCGCAACAACGCGGGCCTCGCGATGCTCAGTCTAGTCTTATTCTTCGAGTCCATCTGTTTCCCGACAATCTTCACCCTCGGTATCCGCGGCCTCGGCAAGCACACCAAGACCGGGTCCACCGTTATCGTCGGCGCCATCATCGGCGGCGCGGTCATTCCTCCGCTGCTCGGTGTCACCGCTGATCACTTTAATAATACTGGCCCCGCTATGTTCGTTCCCTTGATCTTCTTTGTCCTGGCGTATAGTTTCCCGCTTGGGGTCAACTTTTATAAGCCGTTGGCGACGCTCATGGACGGGTTTTTGGAAAGTAAGGTGGGCACCGGAGAAGGGAAGGTGTTTAAAGGCGATGAGGCGGAGGCTAAGGAGATGGAACATGCGGAGGTTGAGAAGAAGGAGGATGTTTAAGTTTGTTTGCCGCAAGAGGTTTCATTTATTCATGGCGTATTTTGTCCTTTTTGTTTTTTTTGGTTTCATAAAGAGCAAGCCGTGTGCTTGTATGATATCTATTTTATTTATCCACGACTTCAAGAACTGTATGTAGATGGGGTTCTTGAAATGAATGTTTGGATGAAGTTATACCGCTCATGCTTGTCTTCCTACATTCAAAAATGCGCTATTGGTCTAAAGCTTAGCGTACCGCCCACCCACCCCCTACCATACTACCGCTAACAGCACAACCCCACACGTCACACGCTCACCCACTAACCACTCCCCAAATCTTTTAACCCCCTCCCCCGTACCCGTATCGGACCCCCATCCCCCGCAGCACCTTCCCGAAGGGATGTCAAAATCCTACACATCTTACCTACATTACCCCGCAGCAGGACAGCCAAGATAGTAACGAATACTAATCACGAGGTATCACGCACAATAGAGTTGAAGCGGGATAAGCTTTGTGATTCCGGTAGGGCAATGGGAATACTAAATCCGCCAACTGTCATCGTAACACAAGATGCTCAACGAGAATAAATCCAGAATGAGCACGTTAATTTTACATCAACTGCTGACCTATTTCTATCAACGGTGCTAGCAGTGTATATTTTCTCTATTATTTGTGCTGATATATAAGGAGAGAAGGAAGATTCTTTCGGGGGGCATGGGGTGTCACTCGTTTTTCGGTTTCTGTTGGGAAGGTATCTGGGAGGAAGGGATAGTTTTTGCAGATTCTTTTTTTCCTGTAGGTTGTTGGGGGGGGGGGGGGGGGGGTATAAAAACGCATGAGCAGGTCTAAGATAAAGCAATCTTTAAGTGTATGCTATGTCGTATTGCCCCAATTTACTATGGGAAGTTGGAGAGTCGAGGTGTGGTTTTCTGGGTGATAGTTTGTGATTGCATCCCACGCCACATTATGCACTCCACTTCATCCTCCGCGATAGGCTCATGCCTGAGCACTCGGGATTCTGGCTTTGGGCTTAACAGCAGCGGGATTCATGGTTGCTCACTCATTCAGGAAAAGCGCGCTGTATGGTATAATGTCTACCCCCTCTGCCAAAAAAAAAAAAAGAAGCCAGAAGCAAAGCGAAACAAAATCAAAGCTTGATCGGAGACTAGTGAGAAGGTAAGTTAGTGAGCAGCGCCTTGAGGGTGTAATTCTGACTATCAGAGAATGAGAATTACTGTATACTACTGTATGTTAGGAAAAGGGGATTTGGAGATCTAGTCCGTCACTTTCAGTTCTTTACATCTTTGCTGTTGTGTAAGTGAAGCCCTTAGGATAGCCTCTCGAAAAGCCTGGTAAGCTAATAAACTTACAGGATGAGAGGGAGAGTAAACTACCATAAGCAAGTAGTCTGCACTAAACAAACCAGCTTTCACAACCAGTGAAAGCGGGTTGGGGGGGGGGGGTGAAGACCCCAAAACCAGCATAGCAAGCCAAAAAATCACAAAGTTCAAACAAGTCAAACACTATACTACCAAAAAGCTAAATTATCCCTAAAGTCTCCACCGGTAACATGTATGCTGCCACAACTTCCACAACTCCTACAACCAAACATGAAGATTAAACAGCCTTCCTCAGAATACCGAAAACCATCATACCCCGATCACAAACCACACCCTAACCATATCATACTCTACAAGTTTCTCAACATAACACTGCAAGTTAAGCCTCACTATCTTTCATTCATCCATTCAGAAGTACGCTAGGAGAACACACCGACCCCTTCATTCCACAACTACAGTATAACTACAGTCGCACCCCGCTATCCCGGATCGCGCTCAACCGGATACCTCGCCGAACCTTAAAAACTCCACGGAAGCTCCCAGTTCCCATACAAAAGCGCTCGCTGATCCGGAAAACAGGGGCATTCGGATTCATATGGACTCTGGATGCAAGTTACCCCCTTATCCTTACACAATTCCTTTCTCCTGAACCGTATTTCTGTAGCAAAACTTAGGACTATCCCTAAAAAGGGCAAGAGGTTATAAAGGATGAAGATAATAATTAAGCGACAATCAACGATTTGGTAGCATTGGAGGATGCAGCTTTCCTTTCCATTTGCATCCAAGTGGATCCCGCACCGTCTGAGATAAAAAGTCATCAATATTGGCAAAAAGTCACTAATGTTCGTAGAGAAGAATTTATTTTGTGCCGCACGTATGGTATTATACAAACAAGTCTCATATCACCAACTTTCTTCCTCTCCTGTCCCGTATCGCCCGTTGTACCGGATGAAATCCAGAAAATTTGGCCGTACGGGATAACGGGGGGCGCGACTGTACAACTACAACCATACATACCCACGCACAGATCACCGACCGCACTCGCTCAGCGCCGGCGATATCGCCGGGGGGCAGCCGGGAAAGCGTGGAAGGACGCACGGAAGACGAAGAGTCCGACCGTTGGACTAATCTTCAACGTTTGTGAGAAGAAAGGGGAGGAAAAATACCTCGTGAGTTATAACTATTAAGCTTTGTCTTGACCCATTAACTGGTGGGAGTGGCGATGTGATCCAAAGGAGGGATGAAGGCAGGCAGGTAGGTTGACATCGGTGGGTTTAAATTTACTGCGTGTTGCTGCTATCATTGGAAGGAGAGTTTTTGAATTCTGCAAGTTGGGGGGTAAAGGTGGTGTGAGTTGGCGAAAAAGGTTACGTAGGGCGGTGGGTGGTTGGTTGGAGGTAGGTGTATTGCTCTTCGGTAAGTTGGGTATGATACGGTAGATACATTGACTGTTTTGGCATCGGGGCTCAGTGTTCACGGCTCTCTTGTTGGAAGTATTGATAGAGGTATGGGTGTTTTTGTTGTTTATTATTGGGTATAATGTGAGGCACTGGAGCCTACAAAGAATAACTACTATCAAAGCGCTAGACTTTCGAGTATCTTATGCGTACTCCCCCCTCCAGTTCACTGCACTGCAACCCTCACCAGATCCTCCCCCCCCCCGCGCAGCTAAACTCCGCCGTGCTACCGCGATTAGGTTTCTCAAGTCTCAAGGTCCGTGCTATTAAAATGTCGGGTATCCTAGACAATACACCGCAAGGATGAGTATACCAATACCCCACCAAACTATAAAAACATCTTGGATGATATCATAGCACTATCAGAACCACCATCTGCACAGTAGCTTCACATTTCATTCATTCATTTCTTTGCTTACTGGCGTGAAGTAAAAAGCCAGGATAGCCCTTCAGCGAGAAGGGCCTTCTTCCCTGCTATCACAAAAAGCGATCGCAAGTGAAATCAAGTCCGGTGCCACGGCCAAGTTTGTCCATGACATGCCCCACATCTCCGTGACCTCCGGAATATACTAAAGCCCCAGCCCCAGCCCCAAGAAAGTCCCCTCTATGATTGTGCATCAGCAACACCAAGTATCATTATCTACACCACAATGTGAAAAAAAAAAAAAAAACTTCTCACTCCCTCCATGCATCCCGCCCCCCAACTTCCACCACCACTATCACTGCTGCCACAACTGCGATCGACACATTATATTACCTCTCCCTCATTCACGCAATTGTCGCACATACCGCAATACTATGAAGCGCATGCAGTCTTTGCTTCTAATCATCCTTCCAACCAATCCTTGTGATCTCTCGAGCACCGTGAATTGAAATTTCGGCGCGGTGTCTTTCACATGTCGTTTTTTTTGCTTTTTTTTTGATTCCTGTCGCTCCCTCTTGTGTAGGATTGTTAGTTGGTCGGCCGACTAGCCGGTAGATTAATGACTTTTCATGATTTGCGGGCGGTCAATTCAATCGAGTCCATAATTAGGAGGGAGGGAAGGGAGAGGCCAAACCGTTTCGCAAATTATTCATCCTGTCATTTTTTTCATTTTTTTCATTTTTGCCCTTCGTCTTGCTAGCGCGCCAGAGGGAAGGAAATGGGGCTATCGATCAAACAACGGCTAAAGTACCCTTCAGAAATATCGCGGGTGTAAGTATCCTACCAGAGAGAGAAAGAGGGAGAGAGAGAGAGAGTGGCCATGAACACTGGTTTTCAAGAAACCTGCTGCATGCGAAGCTAACCCGGTGAGCGGTGAAGGAATAGGAGTTTATCCCAACATTCAGCGGGGGAAAGTGAGGGGGAAAGGGGGGGTGATAAATAGTTTGCTCTGAGCGGGGGTGCTTCGAGTGATATTCTGTGACAGTGCCTCCGCCATCTGGGGCACGCACGGTAAGGTATGATTCCAAAGACTCAATCAAGTACTTCATCTTTGAGCGCTCTGACTAAAGTAACCCCCCCCCCCCCCGCGGATGCCTGCTTGTCTTTACCAAAACCTAGTGTGTTCCTCCAAGCATTCCCTACCAAACATCAGTACGATACTATACCAACTAGACAAATATCCCAACTACGTGCAAACCCGGTACTCTCCTGTTACAGCCAAGCAGGTTAATATACCATCACCTCCCCGGTAACAAATCTCCTACCGGCAGACAATCATATACCACAGCATACTGTAGTAAGAAAGCGGTGTGGTGCATAATACGGCAAAAAGCTTCGCAGTAACACAGTACTCCTACCCCATTGTACGTGCGAGTACCGTATGCTATGCGCTTCGGTAAATAATATGCCGAGCGGGGAGGAGCCTGTACTACCTTCCTACCTCCCGCTTCCTGTGCTCTACCTACCTACCTCCAAGAAAGACTTGGTGGGCCGTTAGCAAAGTAAGGTTAGTACAACATCTCACATAGCTATCGCATTAAAGAAAATTTCACACAACAATTAGTGACCAACGAAAGGGGGGGGGGGGAAAGTGAAAACTCTAAATTCTCACTCGAATCGGCTCCCCCCCTCCCCCGATTTTTTTTGTCCCTTCTATGAATGCAAGAAATTCCGAGCCCCCCCCCCTTCCTGCTACCCGCCTACTTTCCCCGGCCGGCCGTTGAGGCCGATTTTCGTTTTTTCTTTTTTTTTTTTTTTTTTTTTTTTTTTTTTTTTTTTTTTTTTCTTTTTCCCCTTGTGTTAAGCCCCTTGTATAATAAATATCGTACAAGTAGGCTTATTTTTTCGTTTCATTCAGAATCACTTTGTGTAACATGTAGCCGACCTCCGGCCTTGGCGCGGATGTGTGTGTCAGGAAAGAAGAAAGAAAAAAAAAAAAAAAAAGATTTCTCCGGAGAAATGAAAATGCTTGAATTCAAATTCCATCGAATCGGGATTAAATGGTGTTGTTTAGAAATGACAAGGATCTACGGTATCAAGCCCCCATTGCTTATTCGAGACAAGTTGTCTTTTTTTTTTTTTTTTTTTTTTTCGGAAAGCTACCGAGGAAGTAAAAGAACTGATGGAGGCGGCTGGTTTTTTTTTTTTCGCGAGTGGCGCCGTTTGGGCGTTCTTGGAGTTCCAACGGTCGCTTTTTATTTTACTTTTTCGCGCGATGATCTAACGATGGGCTTCTTCATTCCCGATTAGAGAGGTTTTAGAACCAAGTGTGGCACTATAACAGGGTATAGGTTAGTGGCGCCCGAAGAAAATATTGAGGAGTGAATGTACTCAGTATTATAAGGGAGGTTTTAGGGTAATGCTTACGAAAAAACACACTAAACGGAATTAAGCAATAGGGCCAAACCGATGTTTTACAAAACTGAAAAATTCTCGCGTTTATAATTTTTCTGAACATTAGATTTTTTTTTTTTTTTACAAAATCAACCAATCAGAGCATTTGTTTACTGTCAACAAAAACCAATTATAGTGCCACATTTCCTTAGTGCCCACAATCACAGATTATCGTGCGCATTAACTCAACTAATTTGCCAACATTCTTGTTTAGTGCCATAATCCCTATCGTTGTCCTGGTTACTGAGCTAGTTATAGTGGGCACTTCATTCTAAAACCTCTCTCATATTAGGGCTTTTTAAAACATCCTACCGGTATGTAATATCGGCTTTCGTTCCTGGAGCTAACACTACCAAGTTGTATTTATCGATTCAAAAGATCAGAACGGATTGAGTTTTTCTCTCCACTCGAGTCACAGCAGTCCGGGGTCCTTCGCTAACGCCCAGCCCCACAGAGTCGCGTATTTAGGTTTAGCTTTTTTTGGGGAAGCAAAAAAGCGAAAGGCGGGGGAGGAGGGGTATGGAGTGTTGGGATGCTTTAAATCCGGGACTTATGAGCTCGATTTATCCCTGATGAAATTAAGAGTGTCGATAATACCCGCCTGGAGCCTATTTTGTTCTAAATTTTTGTGAATATCAAGTGCATCAAAAAAAAAAAAAAAAAAAAAAAAAAAAAAAAAGAATTTGCTGGGGTTATGTTACATTAGTGCCTCACCCCCGGCGGCGAGTAAAGAATCAAGTTTGAACTTAGCGTGGAGTACCGGATGGAGGCCGGCGACATGGGGAAAGTGGCTCCTCATTCAGAGCAGCAGCAGAGTTGGTGAATTATTGAGTCGGCATTGTGGGGAAGCTAGTAACAAGGTCAGTCGACTATTGTCTGTGACAGAATGTTAAGTTATTGGACGGTGTAAAAGCTGATATCCCGTGCATAGACCTCCATACCCTAGAGATTTCTACCTATGGCCTGTGCTGAAGGAACTGAGGGGTAAAATTAAACGTCTCTCTCTTGATAGAATACGCTCCTCTGAAGTAATGTCGTAGACGCTGATAAGAAAAGACCAAAACATCTAATGTTGCTAAAGACACGGCAGCCCCTCTATCCCGAGTGCGATGTAACCGCCTTCTTTTTGGGCATTGGCTATATGAGCTAGCAATACTTGCCGATGCGCCTAAGGTTCTAATGCGAGCATGGCTCGACGCTCTTGTGATTTGCGTATTGCAATATCAACCTGAGATATTTTCCCAGGGGACTCACCAGGTCAATCGTACCAGTGCCAACTCCAAGCACCGTTCATCGTGGTTCACGTGGAATCGTACAGCTCATGAAGGTCCAAACCCCAAGTGGAGGTAGTTTAAAAACAACCTCATTGAAAAACACATGCCAAACCCGTCAAATGTACCTCCGGTGTGGTCCTGGGCCCGGTAGGAGCTCCGGCTGGGCTTCGCAAAAGAAATATGTGACAAATATGGGGTAGAGATTTGTAGTGGGGAAGGCTCGATGTAGGACTGATAGCTCTTGCTTTGAGAAGCCAATTGAAAGAAGCAGAGAGACCAGGTTAGTTCTGGTCAGTTGCTGAGATCCAATTGGGTATGACAACCCACGTAATTCTCTCCGGTCTGGGGAAAAGAGCTGTAGTGGGGAGTGTAATTGGGGGTAGCCAAAACCCCGAATGCTTGTTGGGGTTTTCGGGCCAGTGAACACTAAAAAACCAATTTCAAAAATTGAGAATTCAAAAGTGACAACGGTTTCTGGAATCACAATATTCTCCTCTGATGTTGTATGGATCAATTTTCCAAGGATTGTTCGCCAAGCCAGCATGTCCAAATGAGAGTTTCTCCCAATGTGGCGCCCAGCCCCGTTGCATGTCACACAACACCCTCGGCCCGCATTCCCGTTTGAGGCAGAGATTTTCAATTCGTACTGTCAGTACCTAGCTGTTCTGATACAGTCCTATCCAGTTCAGTAGTGGATTGAATAGTACTGTGCTCGTATTATATTCCATAACTTAGCTCCTCGCTTCTGGGTTGGGTCCTTGTACTGCAGCTTATTACCTTACGTACCGTAAAAACTCGTTGGATACACTCTCAGAGATCGAAGAGGAAGTTGCTGTGCTAAACCACAGTACGGTAGGCTTAGTAGAATAGGTTAACAAAGTTGCGAATATCAGTTAATGAGATCCAGGAGGCTCGGCTTACCCAAGTTATACTCCGTCTGGAAAACACTATCCCTTCTCGGGGTGTTTTGTCTCTGATCGTGGAGATACGAGGCCCCCGCAAGATAGTGGATTTAACGAGTTTACGGTATGTCCTTCACATCCTACCTAGTAAAATACCGTAAAAACCGAAATAATTGATAATCACGCCAAGACGTCCGGAATTTCCCCCTTGGGATTAAGGGGAGAAAACACAGCGAAAAGACTGCCTTTCAGCCCTCAGCTGAGACAAATAAAAAGAAAAAAAAAACAATAGACCTTGCCGGGAGAGGCAAATCCAACGTCCTAGCGAGATTCTCAATTATTTCGGCCTTTACGGTAACTTATCGCCGTATTCTGACTACTGTACCAGTATTGTACAGTACCGTGCAGTAGCATAACTTATAGCCAAAATATCCATTGATAGTAGAATTGAATCCCCTCTTATAGGACATTAACTTCTCCAGCCTACTATTCAAGAATTAATTATTACGGGTACCGGCGCTCGTACGTTTCTGTGCTTGTCATCCTCAATCCCATGTGTGCTGCAAGAGATCCAGCGAATACTTTTGAGTCCCCACAACTAACCGTTGTTTTGGGAAGGTGGGCAACCTTCTTGGTCACCAGGGATGATACCGCACCAACCCACTCCGAGTAATACCTAATCAAAGTAAGAGTTGTAAGGGACTCAATACCGTTGCCAGGCCAATGATGCCAAGAGAATTCTTGCCACCCCTGTCCATTCACCCCGCTTTGCGAGAGTGGTTTTGTTTTTCCTGAGGGTTTGAGTTGGGCATGGAGATTGTGTGCGGCTAAAAACCTTGCACTAGCCGCATTTGAATACCCCAGAACATGAAAAGATATCTCAATGTAGGTCACGAAACCACCACACCGGGGTGTTTCTAGGGGAAAGGAATGAGCATGGGTTGTTCATGAGCAATTGCGGTGGCATTCAGTTTACCTCCATTCAGGCGCCGTCCCCCCCGCATAAGAGATCCCCTTGGAGGTATGTGATCAAAGGGTTGTTAGTTTCATGCTCTGGGTGGGCAACATGTGAGCTGCGGTGCGCGATATTTGGTTGCTTCTTAGTAGAGTAATACCCATGGGGTCAGAAAGTAAACTAGGATTTGGTGGCCGAGAAAACGGGTAAGAGTGGACACGACAGGATTTTCAGCCTGTTAGAAAAGACTTGGTTATAAAGGGTTGAGTGTCTCGCTGTGGGTTCGCATTTTCCCTCCCCCTCCTTTCTTTGCTTGCTCGATTCCTTTATACCTTCTGGACGGCGCAATCTCTTGATTCGAGAATAGGAGTTCGAGAGGTTCCTTGCACAAAATATTCACCATGGTGTTTAGGGTGAGAAACATCTACACCATTTGCGCCTTCGCGGCCATTGGTGGTGGTCTTTTCGGTTTCGATATTAGTTCGATGTCTGGTGTGCTTGGAACCAATTCCTATAAGAACTACTTCGGTAATCCCCAGGGCACTAGGGTAAGTTTATTCTCTTTTGATTGTTAATTGAATTCTAGCACACTAACTGTTATGTTCAGCAAGGAGGCATTACCTGTGCCATGCCGGCTGGTTCGTTCGTTGGTTCCCTCATGTCTTCCTATCTTGGAGATTACTATGGCCGTAAATGGGCCATCCAGATTGGAGCTGTAATCTGGATTA
This sequence comes from Choiromyces venosus 120613-1, assembly GCA_003788595.2. Classification (NCBI taxonomy): domain Eukaryota; kingdom Fungi; phylum Ascomycota; class Pezizomycetes; order Pezizales; family Tuberaceae; genus Choiromyces; species Choiromyces venosus. The sequence continues at coordinate 98,519 of ML120581.1, forward strand.
TCGGATCAATGTAGGATTGTTCTGAAGGAGTAATGCCAGGAAAAGTGCGCTAATAGAAATCACAGCATCCAAGCAGCCTCTCAGAATGTCGGCATGTTGGTAGTAGGTCGTATCATCGCTGGTATTTGTGTCGGCATCACTTCTTCGCTTGTACCCGTTTACCAATCCGAGCTTGCACCCAAAGAAGTCCGTGGTCGTATGGTTTCCCTTCAACAATGGGCTATCACCTGGGTATGTTTTCTCGATCTTTTGAAGTTCTTAATAGATCTAACTTGTTAGGGTATTTTGATCCAATATTTCATCCAATATGGCGCTTCCTTCTATGGAGGTGGCCCCAATGATCCACACCAAGGTGCCCCTGCATTCCGTATCCCATGGGGTATCCAGATTATCCCAGCTGCCATTCTCATTGCCGGTCTCTTCTTCTTCCCCGAATCTCCACGTTGGTTAGCCGGTAGGGATCGGTGGGAGGAAGCTCTTCGCGTTCTGGCCGATGTCCACGGAAATGGAGACCTCAACCACCCAGTCGTGTTGGCAGAGTACCAGGAAATCGAGGATGTTATCCGTTTTGAACGTGAGGAGGCTATTTCATCTTACGCCGAACTTGCGAAGCCCAGGATTCTCAAGCGTGTTATTCTTGGTATGAGTATTCAGATGTGGTCTCAACTTTGCGGCATGAATGTCATGAGTAAGTTCTCCTAACCTAGAGTAAGTGCATGCATCAGGATTTTCCTAACAATCTGATAGTGTACTACATCGTCTACGTTATGGAGGGCGCTGGTATCAAGGACCCTCTTCTTACTGCCTCCATTCAATACATCATCAACGTTGTCATGACAATTCCGGCTATCATCTGGATGGATAAGTGGGGTCGCCGCCCTACTCTCCTCTTAGGTTCTTTCGGTATGATGACCTGGCTGTTGATCTCCGGTTCTATCCAAGGAGCCTTTGGTGAACATCAACAGGACCCATCCTCAGCCGTTACTTGGATTATGGTAAATAAGGAGAGCCAGGCAAAAGCCGTTGTTGCCTGCTCTTATCTTTTCGTCGCTACTTTTGCTATCTCTTGGGGCCCCGTTTCCTGGACTATGCCTGCTGAGGTTTTCCCCAACAAGGTGCGTGCCAAGGCTGCGTCTCTCTCCACCGCTTCCAACTGGGCCTGGAACTGTGGTTTGGCCTTCGCTGTCCCACCGCTACTCAGAAGCATCAATTGGAAGATGTACATGATCTTCGCTGCATTCAACGGTGCAGCTCTAATCCATATGTTCTTGACTGCGCCTGAGACCAAGGGTGTTACGCTGGAGGAGATGGACGATGTCTTTGATGTTCGTAGCTCCATTAGTCTCCTTTTTTCAAGGTGTTCTGTCACTAACCTCTTTTGTCGAACAGAGTGGCCGCCCGTGGAAATCCCGTGCTCACGTGTCCCGGCTCGACAACCTCCAGAAGGACATTGCGGAAGGAAACGTGAAGGTCGACGTCGGAGCTGCTACTGGCCGCCACACCGAGACGATCCAGATCGCCTCCAAGATCTAGTTTTTTCTTTTTGTTTTGCTTGCATGTCCACGAAGGAAAGGGATATTTGTGTAGTTTGTTATTTCCCCTCTAGCGATATTAATTATTTTTATAACAAAACCTGTAAGAATGTGACTAGTTTTTTAAACGATTAAGCCACGAATGATGGAAATGTGTAAATTCGGAAAGATTTTTTTTCCCCAAACTTTCCAGTTTTTTGTTCGCGATCCTATCTAGATCATTCCTACTTGTAGAAGCACATTTAAATTATTGGACTCCCTTGTACTGCAGAGTGCTGCCCAGGCACCCGGTTACAACCGATGTACCGTATACGATGGGAAGACTTTGTTCCCCGGTGGAGAGCCCTTACGGGAGATCTCAAGACTTGAAACAAAATTTCATTGTCAAGTCATCTCAGTCAGCAAACACCAAGCATGATATCTCACTCGGTCACAAGTGTCCCCGGTTGGGTCTCTAAGTTTTTCCGCTCCCATATGGACATAACCGACTCAAAACTGTTTTATCGAGCACCTCTTGAGGTTTCCTGAAGTCTTTGGAGCCTATGAAACATCAAGTGGTATGAGAGAAAGTCAATGACAGGTTCCCGATGGTAAAACAAGGGCTAACAGTTTATATAAATTCTCTGCTCTCTCCGAGCTCCTTGTTGACGTGTCGCCGCGCGGTTTTTGCACACTAGTACAGCATTCTACGTATTATGAGTGATCGCTATCGTTATTCACACCATCGGTAGCATAAACTAAAAGAGTTAGCATTAAATGCAAAAACAATAGAAACACCAAGATTTGATATTAGGTGGGTTAGGGTTATGAACTTTCTGACAGGAAACCGATTTCAAAAATTAGCTACGATCGATATCCTGTACAATTCTCGGAAGAATTGGTACTTGAAGTTCAGGTAGGCCTGAGAAATTCTGAACAAAGAAAGCTGGACGTGGTCTAAGTGAGTTTTTAGAAATTATTTTGAATCTAGCAGGCTTTGAAATTCCCTGGGAACGATGCAGACAACTAAATTCGAGATCCATTAAGTGTTTATCCTGTAGAGCTAGCATCCGGGTAGTTCTTAAGGTACCGTATGCATATCCCTGCCCTAGCGTCCACCTTGGCCAAATGCTCGTTAGAGGAAAGCATTTCTCCTGCGACAGAGCGTCCCCCACTATCAGATAGATCTGTGATAAATCTCCTTTGCACCGAATAGCCTGGCGACATTCAACCCCCTACCCCACTCACAATCCCCGATATCAATAAAAACGTCGTACTCCACCCCTCCACTATCCCCCAGGAACAACCTTCAACTTCCCCGCTCCCAGAAGGCTGGATACTAGTAGTCCCAGCTCATTAGCCCACCATCCCCGAGTTTTCAAGCGACACTATGCAAGCTAACTCTAGGTCGACCACGGCTGCAAGGACTTGATCACAAGGGTGCAAGGGCATCTCCGTAGCACGGAACTTCCAGCCTTGAAATGTTTAGTAATTGTGGATCAGTAATATTAAGCTTGATATAACTTGAGCCTTCGAGCCTTTTCAACCTTTTGATACTTGTCCACAATGATTCGAGGGAATTTGGACTTGCGCATAACTTATGCCAAAATGTGACTTGACATTTTACTACTACAGTTTGCAGTTAATCAAGACTCACTCCCAACAGCCCCCTTCTCAGGTCTGGGCTTTGTTACCACTAGCAATTCTTAAGCCTTTGGAGAGCGATCCGGTGACCTATCTAACAAATTAATGAGAACTTGATCGGATGACCTGCCGATCATAGGTCAGATTGTGTTTTACCTAGTGCAGTGACAGAACTCGATCTAGACTCGTCAAATGTCATGGCATCGACAAATCAACGAAGGTATTTTATCTCCCAAAAACAGAATCCCCAGACGTCGACAAAGCCTTTTTTTATTTATTCATATCTTTGGTTGCGCATCATTATTTTTTAAAGTCATTAAGTTCGCACCCTATCGGCTTCTTTAAGAATGTTCTGGTCTGTAAATTGCCATCATATGAGTTGATACCAACGACATCGCCACGCATCATTCTAACGTAGATCCCATTCCCAGCGGGTCCACTGTTTCTTTTTTTCATATTTTTCATTTCTTCCTTTAAGCATGTCCACAATATCCATGGAAAGGTTTCTTCTTCTTCTCCAGTGTTTGGCCGCCCAAACTAAAGCAAACCGCTACACCTGCCAAAATACTGTGGGTTACCGGACAGTAAAGTAATCCAACTTGCATACCTGTACATACCCACCCAACCTTGGGTTCTCACCAAAGTAAGGGTTTTTCCAGTCATGAGCTTTGTAACTACAGTAACAGAATCACAAATAGAGGCCCCTCGTGACCTTAAGGGAATTAGAAGTTATAAATCCCCTGGACAGCTAGTCTGGGGCTTCTTCCCCGGCTGATATTTATTTCTTCCTCTTTCTCGTCCTTCTGTTATTACCATCAGCAATAGAACGAATTGTGGGGTCATCATTATTTTCTCTCTCCTGCTTTCTTTCCCCGGAATTTCTTTCGATGTCTGGTTTGACCCTTTGATCCTGATAACTGATGGGTTGGGAGCAACTGCATACATCCCATACTGGTTCAAACATACCATTGTCAGATATCTTGCGCACGGAAGGATCCAAGAGCGAGTGATAAAGCCTGATGACAACCAAGCACTAAACGCATCACCATAGTACAGCTTTTCGAACATGGGGTTCAGCATCTACTTCGAGATCTTTCTAACTATTGTTTCAATCTACCATCCTTTCCTACCACTTCCCTGAAACATACGTCTTCCAACATGAGCCGGAATGCATCTGATAAGAGAGCCATGACAAAAACTCGGGAACCAACAATCAACCAACCCCATCATCTCCGTGTCTCAATTTGAAGACCTTTCTCTTCAACCACCTCCACCTTCCAAAGACCTCGTTAAAACACTGTGAGAGGTTAATACAATGTAATCCCAGTTCCAAAAGCTTAACTTCCGCCCCACCGCCCCGGCACCGCATTGCCGAGCTCAATGCACGTACTCACTCGTAGTACGGATTTCCAACAGCATGATAAGGCATTACCCGAACTAAGCCAAGTTGAGCAAGTTTAAGAGTTCCCTGTAGGGTAAAATGAATAGAAGCGACAGCCAGTGAGGGGTACTGTAGAACAAATCTTTCGCAATACCGTACAAGTACGTACCGGTACTCGAGTATGATACTCCGGGGTTTTCTACTATTAATAATCTGATCGGCACTCCGTTCGTCTCCGCGCGCTTGGTGTCAGCGGGAAATCCGGGAAGGGGTTCGGTTGGACTTGCACTGCCTACTCGTATTCGGTTACACCGGGATGGGAGAGGACAATTGCACTACGATACTTAGGGTGAGATTAAATGTCCGTAAACGACTACTGTACCACCAATAGCTAACTCTACACCATAACAACGTCTCTAAAAATTCCAAAAACAAAGGTTTTCAGAGGGGTCGGGAGACCTGAATAAACCCGTTAGCTAGATTTCGCAAGTTTTCTATTGACGTTGAGCATGATGTTATGAGTACGTGTTTGGTTGCAGCTTACGGACATTTGATCTCACCCATTTACCGAAGGGAGCTCAAGCGCGATGGTCTAAATTAGCGAAAGATGTAGGCTTGGCCACTCTATGAAAGAGGATATTTTAACGACTTGTGGTGGTCTACCATTGCCGTAAAATACAGGATTGGTGTTGACGGTTCCCGGAAAGACTGAACGTTGTTTGATTGGAAACTACTCGTTTTTGATGCTTACATGAAAGCCCCTGTCAAGGGAATACGAGGGTCATCTCTGTATGGTAGAGGGTATTACAGGGATGCATGTTTTTTTTGATTGTGCCTCTCCAGAGCTTCGTTAGGACTGTTACGGTATTCGAGTCCGGGTAGATTCAAACACTGAAAGGCCGAAAAACTCGTTAAATCAGCTACCGCATAAACTGGGAAAACTGGAAATGGCGCTAGGGCAATTAAATAAAGTGTGGCTTAATAGGCGAGCGAGATTTGCAAGAAAGTTGCCCCCTAGGGTAAGATTTTGATGATGATTTGCGACAGGACTCTATTTCTACCAAAGTTTTTACTTTTTCGAGGGAAAGAGTTTCCCGAAGAGGTTTACTCTCACTCGCCTATTAAGCCACACTTTATTTAACTGCTCTAGCGCCAATTCCAGTTTACCCAGGTAATGCGGCATCGGGGATCGGGACTTGGCAATGGCGCAAGAGGGTGTGCAAGGGGTATGCGTGATGGTGCCAAGAGATCAAGTGACCAGCGGTGATGCTGAAATTAGCTCTTTTGAATGTCAGTTGAATACAGCAGAAACTCTGAGTTGAATTAAACTTAAAGCTGCTATATATTCAAACCTAGCTATCCTGAAACTCGACTACGGATACCTTGCCATCCCATATGAAATGCTGTGAATCTGGGGAAAGGTTTATTGCAAAACTTGACCCGTTGTCTGGGATCATTTGCTGTAGTAGATAGATTCTTTGGATTTTGGTTTTCTGGAATAGAGAAGGGTGACTGTATACAATTAGTATAGATAGAATAATATTAGATTCTAGTATCTACAAGTGCTACATCATCATCCCCCTCATATCCTACATCTGCCCTGTTAAGTGTTCCTAAGTCTTCCCTCCAATTCTTAATTTCCAGGTTTGAAAATCCTTTTATATTAAGCTCATGATCTGAGCTGCCATTAACTTGAATAGTGGGTGACAAGCCTAATTTGTGAGTTTTTTTTTTAGTATGAAACTAGGTGAAAGTATTTCCCATATAGTGAGTTGTCATAACCCAGCTGTCTCCAACTGTCTATTTCTCAAACTTAGCAGCTGACTGTAGCTTGAAGATTTTGTGGTCTGTGATATCTTATATAAGCTTCTTGAACAGCTTATTAATAGAAATATCAAGGGGTTGCTTGAGGCTGGTATATAGAGTAGAAATGAGGGAGGGTGAAATAATGTTTCTTTACAGAAGTTTGAGAATAGCTGAAGTCTTGTAAGAGTCCTCTAAATTGAGAGCAAGAAGTGTTGGATGATTACTAAGTACTGGAATCAAATAATTGGTGATATATTTTTCAAAAAGTAAATCATTCATGTAACTTGAAGTATTAGCATTGTTCTCTACCAAGACTTCCTTATCATGATATTGTAGCTTTTTAGCTCCTAGCCTTCTTCTCATTCCATGAAAAATACTCATTAAAGGAATCCAAGCTATACTACCAGCAAAAATGCATAAAGCTAAGCTAGCCTATCTCTTATCTCATCCAGACCAGCTTGCCTTCACCTAAACTATCTTTTCTCCAATAGTATTATATTTTTCCTTGTATGTACTCTAATAGAATCAGTGTCACATCTAGATTACAGATATTTGAAAGCTCATATTAGCTAACTAGGTGTTCAATTACAATATCCTAAAAGTGACAATCCTAAGGTTGCAAATTCTAATGATTAAACTAAAACTAATTCACAATGAGTATCTTGTAATTCTCTAGAACCTTTTGTGCTTTTTTGTTCATACTACAAAGGCCAATTTTAAAGTAGCTTAGGAATCCACAAAATGACCCATTTCTGAAGGGAAAGACTGATGGGTTTACATTTAAATATAGTACTTGAAATTAAAACTGACACTGAATTTGAAACCACCTCTACTGTACCATTCATCCTGCCTCCTGCCCTTCTATGAAATCACTATCTACTTTATCTTTCAAGTCTGACCAAAATGCTCACTGGGTATTACCCAATGTTTCTTCCTTTTGTATGGATGAGTTTTTTCTAATACCTCCAATCTTCTCCCTCCTCCTAACCTAGTTACTGATTGTTTTTTTTATAGATCATATTAATTAGATCCTTCTTATTGAGTGAGTTGTTGATATACTACATTTTGGATAAATGGAATCTAATGATACTTGAGGAAGGTAAATACCTAGAGTATCTAAAATTAGCTGTAGGTTCTTTTTAGATACCAAATCAGCTTTAACTCATTTGGTAAAAGGATTTAGCTCTTGATAGACTTTACTTTTACTTGTCACTAATATTTTATACTTCACATTGGTGGCATCATTGCCCACTTGATTGTTTCTATCTCTCTATTACTCTTTCTTATATCTATACTCCTCTCAAAACTTTATATTTTCTTTCTCCTTTTCTATTTATTTTCTTTCATACTAGCTAATACCTATTTTACAGTATTGAGTTATAACTCTGATAATACATCTCCCTTTACAATTTTAAATTTACTATCATCCAGTATTCAAGGTAAGTATGAGGTACTTCTCATTACTCCTCATATTTCTTCCTAATCTCAGGTAATGATTTGTATAATAACTCAAGTTCAATTTTATATAACCTGTGTAAGTTGTTAATCTCAAAGATATGGCCAGTTACATGGCTTCTTAGTACCATCATGTGCACTCCAATGTGTTGAAACATACTTCTGGCACTACTGTGGTGTCACTCGTACTATTGCTTTTTCTCCTTACATCAAACCTTACCGCACATTTAGATCATCTAGCGCTATTGAAGATACCTCCTTGCATTTCTCTCACTTTTCTTTCCCTTGTTATTGTTATTGTCCGCTCGACCTTTTTGTCTCGCTCCCAACAGTAGATAGTCAGGGTCTTTCGCCCTTCCCTTTGAGTTAATCAAGCATCCTCGTTTCTCAAGCAATTAATCACTTCTTTGTATCATCATTCCATTCCAATATTCTCACAACAGGTTATGAGCCTTTTGTAGCCTTCCGTCCTCTAAGAACAAACCTGGTTATCCTTTGCACTCTATATTCCATCTTTTACCCTTCTATCTATCTGTCTATCTTATATCATCCTTTCTTGGTCCTTCTTCTTCATGTCTTTCTCGAAGATCTCAGCTGCCAAGGATGATTCTGTTTACCGTTGCAAGTATGGTGAGGCGACTAGATTGACTCAATTGACCTACCCGCAATGGTCGCAGGATCTTCAGTACCTTCTTTAGGGTGCTGGGGCCCTCGAGATAGCCCTCGGCCACGAAGTTGCCCCACCAGCCAACCAGCATGCTCGCCTTGCCGATTTCAATCGTTGTGAAAGCCTCGCCATTACGTTCGTTTATAACTCATGTGGCCCGGAGGTGAAAGTGTTTCTTCGCCGAATTCCTCGTTCGCCGGCAGCGATGTGGATGGCTCTTGCAGCCGAGTTCGACACTGCTACCTCCCGCGCAGGAAGGGAGGGTCTCATCCGTGAGTTCAATCATATTAAGTGCAGTGACTACTCATCCGTTAGTGCCTACATCACGGCCTTGATGGATTTCAAAGACGTACTCTCCTCCACCGATCAGGCCATTACCGATCCCACGTTCATCTCCCATCTGACCTCGTCTCTCCCAGATGCTTACGACATGACTATCCAGCTCTTGCACCAGCAAGTAAACCTTTCTGTTACGGAATATGTCACCTCAATTCGGCAGTATGAGGCCACCCTTCGGATTAAGACATCGGATGCCTCAAACTCAAACACCATGGCTACGTCTGGTGCAGCACTGTTCTTGAGGGTTGGTTCTGCCAATGGTGGCAATCGTGGTTTTCAAAGGAGAGGTCGTAGTCGTGGTCGCAGTCGTGGTCGCGGTGGTTACCACAATTCCTGGTCCAGGTCCAACGACTCTGCTGATGGTCGTGCGAATGGTCGCTCTGTGTCTACTGTCTGCTGGCATTGTGGTCGTAGTGGGCATACTCGACGTGACTGTAATTCTCGTCAGAGGGGGAGACAGGCGATGGAGGACCACCACAAAAATAAGGGAACTGGTAGAACTGACAAGAATTCTGGAGATTCGCATGCCTCGGCTATGCCAGCTACTGCCGATCCTGTCCTTGTTTCAGTTCAAGCTCTTGTGACCAACGTT